>PYAF01002689.1:80954-117403 GCA_007407185.1 Glycine tomentella | reverse complement strand
AGAGACGTATTTTATGTCAAAACGCTCAAAATTAACAGAAGTAATTAGATAAATAAAGAATAGCTTGCAATTCACTGATTGGATAGACAAAATATTAGAGAACATAAATTTTTTTAGGGCTCCGAAGACTAAATCGCAAATTTGAGGCACTTAGAGGCCTCTTTTGGGAAAAATTTTTGGGCAAGTCCCCTTGGGGAACTTGCTAGGGGCTTCTCCTTGAAATTTCGAGCACGTGGCCACCGGTTTCGCATCAATCGGACGTCCCGGTCAAAAGATATGACCTTCCGAAGTTTACGAAAACACCGCGCCCCGTCTGGATGCTGCCTGGATGCTGCCACGTGTCGCCATCTGCAAGAACACGCCCCATTTGGGCGTGTTGTAACACACCTATTTTGGGCGTGAATGGTAGCCCCATTTTGCTAAATATTGCTTCATTTGCCCCTTTTTGCTAAATAAATAATTAATTTATATTATTTTTAAATTTTTGCCGTGTATAATGAGGAATTCCTTCCCAGAAAGGAATCACCTCAGCACCTGCACATTGAAAGTCAGTTTAATAAACATTATCAGCCAAATCTAATAACAAAATAAATTCCTTACAAAAATTAATCCCCTCAGTTCATAAACATTCAATTTAACCCTGATAAACAATAAGAATGAAATTACATAACAACACAAATTCATTCCAAAAAATTAATCACCTCAGTACATGCACATTCAAATTAACTTTACAAAACAAATAACCTCACCTAATGCACATTCAAAAACAGTTTAATAAACAATATAAAACAAATTAAATAACAACACATACATATACACATATATGCCTACATTCTCATTAATTTAGTCAGGTAACATACCTTCAACACCTTGTTCTGGTTGACTGGATCCAGTCCCATGCACACCAGCATCCTCATCATCATCCGACGCACTAGCATCCTCCTCAAGAAGCTGATCTTCCATTGCGATATTTTCATCATCGTCCTCCTCTTCATCGTCATCCATGACCCAAGTTAGGTCATGTGAATCCTCCTCAGACACGTTTACTCCTCCGGCAACATATGATGTGTAATACCTCAATTTACCATCTTGTATTTTGTTGATTTTTGATGAAAATTCTTTTGTCAATTTACTAAAAATTATTGAACCAAGGTACTATTAATTAATATTCAAAAGATTTCTATGTCTGGTTTATTTATAATAAAATATACTGTAAAATACAATACAAACTGATATAGAATCTATTACATAGTACACATAACTAAAATATTCATTACAACAAAACATCTTCAACAAAGTCCTTCATCAAAAACAGCTTGCCAATCCTTCTTTTCTGTTCATCTGCTCACCCAAATAAAATCGGGGTCATAGCAGGTGTCAACCACAGATACAAAGTACATGGTAAGTTTATGATAAACATAATTTAAGTAAATATATTCAATATGCAAATATTCATAACAACATCCTTAAAGATGCATAATTCTTTTAGACTCTTATCATGATGCATGATTCTCCTGATCTCTTATTATTTGGTACCAATAGTCAAGATAGTCCCATCCCTGTGGCACAAAACTGAAACGATCAGTCAGGGTCTCACAGTGTTGCAAGAGGATTCTCACCCACACTCATGTGATCATCATGGGTGATGTGATTTCCCCACTGCCAAGTCACTCCCAGCTCAGACTTCTCTTATCTGAACACTTGAACTCAGTTTCTGCAATTATTTGACACACCTCTTCTTTAAGGCAACTCTTATATATACCTCTTCTCTGAGGTAACTCTTATATACACCTCCTTTGTGAGGCAACTCTTATGCATATGAGACACATGAACTGATTCAATTAATTCATGACTCTTTTCATTTTATTAACTCATATTTGTTTTTAATATCAGTTCTTCAATCACTGTCTCATTTATTTTACTCAGAAATTCAACATAAATCAAGTACAAAACTCAGCTTGATACTCATGTACAGAAATTCATAGAAACACTCAGCAACACATGAACTTCATAGAGATTCATGGAAACACTCAACAATAAACAACACTTAAACTATCTTTATCATAAAGCTTCCCTATACATACCTTATAATCTCTTATGAAGCTTGTTTTTCTCTTCCTACAAAGCATGACAAACTTTTCTTAAGGATATTTTATCCTTCTATACGTGATCCTTCAATGAAGTGGAGTCTTCTTCTTATTTGATTTAGGCTTTAATAAGGAAAGGATGAAAATGAAATAAAGGTGATGTGGAAGAGAGTTTTTCAGGTGAAGTGTTAGAAGGGTGGAGTCTTGAATGTGACTTCCACTTAAGGCCCCCTTCACCCCTTTATATAGTAGTTGGAAAATGATATAATATTCATGAACATTTCTACCCTTCCTAGCTAGTTACTCCCATTTGGTTTCATTGTAACTGTTTCATGTCATTCCATTATATCCTAACTAGATTTATAAAAAATCTCCTAAGTCATGATGACTTACTTTACAAGTGTCCCTACACTTGCCATGAATTTTACAAGTGTCCCACCACTTGTCCAATTCATGAAGCTTCTTCCTCTTTTCCTTCCAAGTGTCTCAAATCATGAAGCTTCTCCATGATTCTCCAAGCTTCACGTGGATTCTAGGGAAAGGGAGAGAAGTTTGCTTCATTTCATGTTACTTTGTATCCATATCCTTCAAGACATGACACCTTGCTTCCAAGTGTCCTTCCACTTGTCTTCACGCCATGAAACTTCTCCATTCTTCCTCCTCCTTCACGTGATTTATCAAGGGAACAAGAGAAGATTTTTCTTCTTATCTTGTGCACATATATGATAGCTATCTCATTCCTATATTAATAGAGAGTTACAAGTGGCTAGATATTTCTTAAGCCTTCATGATTGTATCTTATCATTTTAAATTTATGAAGCTTAAGATATTTTTCATAAAGAGAAGAAAATTATATGATTCTCCTTGTATCCACATGTCACCTTTCATGAGGAAGAAGAATTCAATTTGAAAATGGCCTCACACATGGCATTCTTTAAGAGAAAATAAAGTTCAAGTTGAATTTGTCTTCACACATGGCATTTCATAGGAAGAAGTAAAATTCAATTTGAACTTAGCTTTGCACATGGTATTCGTAAAAGAAGTTCAAGTTCAATTCGAACTCTTCTACCTAAAGGATAATATTAAATAATGAAACTCTAGAGTTTTCCAGAAACTGACTTCAATGACAGTTAAAATTACTTACAAGCAGTTTTGTATAGAGTGATACACAACCTTGCATACGAGATTGCTTTTATCTTAATTCTGATTGGTCTGTACTATTTTTGATCATCAAAATTACTAAACCATTTTATTAAATAAATCTGGACACCCCACAATTTAGAGAAAATTGAATAGATTCTATTTATTATTTTTCCAATGCTTGAATTCTTTTGACTAATGTTTCAAAATTGTCACCTTATAAAATTCATAGAAATTCTATTCTAAAGTTTCTTGTCACAAACTATTTTGATATTTTGCCAGTCGAGAGTATTCTGTAATTTTATCAGGTTCTCACAAAATCTCTAAGGATATCTAATCATTTCTGGCCTAAAGGGCATTATGATAAATTAATCATTCATCCTAGGGGCATAATTGTCATTTCTACCATAAAATATCTAGCCAAAAATATCTAAGGGTATTCTTGTCATTTCTAAAATATCCAAGGGCATTTATATAATTTCTGATTTAAGGAAAGGGTAACATGGTCATTTCTCTTCAAACATTTCCTTAATGTCTCTAATTGATATTTTACCCAATTAATTCAAATATAGACCAGTCAAATTTCTCATAATCTAATACTTACATCAAGAATAATTCATATAACGTATATTTGCAGTTATTGAAATTTCAGGGTGTTACATGATGCCCCTCCGGCAACATATATTATGTGCAACTGCCTGGATGGGTAAAACAACATTCTCTGCTTCTGTAAAATCCACGTACAACTCCAGAAAATCTTTCCTTGCTTGGTTGAAAAATTCTTCCATTACCAATTCTATGTCTTCATCATCCAGCATTTGAAACCCCAAGTATTGTTCATTTTGCCATAATCTTGTCGTGACTATAGTGATACATTGGTTGACATGTTGACCTAATTTTTGCCTATCTTCTCATGCATTTCACTTAGTGTTGAGGCTTCATACGGGTTGCTCGTTTATCCCCTTCAAAAACGACACCTCGTCGCCCTTCAACTTTTCTTCCATTAAAATATAAGATAACACGAATGAAATCACTACTTGAACTCATTTCTTGCCGTGAACAAAACAACTTCAAATATCCCTAAATAGTACAATGTTAGGAAATTTATAAAAGAGGCAAAAAATATGTTAACAAAAATATGTCTGATTCACAACTAATACGAAAATAATTGTCTTATGTAATAAACCCTAAACCGTAAGCCCTAAACCCTAATCCATTCTAACCCGTAAACCCTAAACCCTGCCCACCAACACTTTAACCCTAAACCCTAAACCCCAAACCCTGACACCCAGCCCCTATACCCTAAACCCTAACCCAAACACCCTGAACCCATGCCCACTGGAACTTAAACCCTAGACCCCAAACCCCAACACCCTAACCCCTAACCCAAACACCCTGTACCCATGCCCACCGAAACTTAAACCCTAAACCCCAACACCCTATAACCCCTAAAACCTAAACCCAAACCCAAACACCATGTAACCATGCACACCAAAACCTAGACCCTAAACCCTAAACCCTAAACCCCAACCCCCAACCCCTAAACCCTAAACTCGTTGCAAAACCCCATGTAACCATGCACAGCAAACCTAAACCCTAAACCCTAAACCCTAAACCCCAAACCCCAACACCCAACACCTTCAACCCTAACACCCTGTACCCATGCCCACCGGAACCATAAACCCTAAACCCTACCCCCTACAACCCTGGACAGCCAATCCTCAACCCTAAACCCTAAATCCAAACCATTTAACCCAAACCCTAATCATTTAAACCAACATCCACTTAAACAATTTTCCATGAACCTAAAACTATGTCGCTAACAAATTCATATAGCCCTAACATTTTCATAATTAAACAATATAACATAAAATAAAACTGATATGAAAAATCGTATAACAGCTTACTTGTTGGCAGGGCTTCGCTTCAGAAATATCCACGCACTAGCTCTAGAGAGAAGGCAGAGCAACTTTTAGAGAGAAGGTCAAAATCGTGCGAATGGTAAATAGTAAAATTTGGCGCTTATTTATAGGAGTGGGGCAGCTCAAACACGCCCAAGCCAAGCATGTTTGACTACCCATTTCGTAAATAATTTGCAAACTGTACCCTATTGGTAAATAATTGATTGAAAAACACCATTTAGGTTCTTTTGCCTTCTTTGGGGAGGAGCAATGTCACTACCAAAGATAATTCATGGAGATAGTCTTTTTAAGATTTAATATCTTAATTTTAATTTTTATTGTCAAATAATAATGTAAATTTTTGGTTGGGCCCAAATAGGATTACTTTGACTAATAAAATTCAATTTCCAAATATTTAATTTAACAATGGTGCATATTTAAACTTCATAATTTTCATTAAGTTTAAACGATCATATGTTAAACAAAGATGATTCATAAAGATAATCTTTTTAAGATTTAATATTTTAATTTTAATTTTTATTGTAATAAAATAATGTAATTTTTTTGTTGGGCCCAAGTAGGGTCACATTGGATAGTAAAACTCACTCTCCAAATATTTAATTTAACATTGGTGCATATTTGAACTTCAGAGTTTTCATTAAGTTTAAATGATCACATGTTAGTTAATTCATGTGTTTGATAGTTACAAAAAATTAAAGGTCTAAAACAAAAAAAAAGACCCTATCTAAAACCAAAAGGTTATTTATGTCTAAATGTATTGGTATTTTGTATTGAATATGTGGTTTGGTAAAAAAAAGTACAATTAGATGATGTGTGTTTTTTACCCTAAGAATCGAAAATAAATATCATTGAGGGACTTACAATAATTGATAATGACCCTTTAAAAAAAATAATGACATACTTTTTTAAAACCAATTAAGTTAGATTATTAGATAATTGAATGGTGTCTTAAAAGGAATAATATGATTATTAAGAGAGTTTAGTTTTGTTGATTAAGTAGGACGTGTGAGTATTGTAAATCTCTTGATATTAGGTTTAATTTTGATAGATAAAAAATAATAATATAATTTATAAGAATTTTCTCAAAATAACATGAGTTTCTTATATTTTTTATGACCATGATATTAATACAAATTACAATCATCAGATATTATTATATGCACCTGAATATATATATTCTCTTAATATGTCTACCCAAAAAAAATATTCTCTTAATAGTATTCTTTACACAAATTTCATTAATAGCCCATGGTAAACAAATTCATCACTTCGATTAATGACTATACAGCGTTATCTTTTTTGTACATGAACATAATAGTACATGAATGATTTTGTACATCATCATTAATAATCCTATCCTCACTTTTGGGAGGGGAATACAGAACCGTGTGGGACATAATAATATCATTTTTGGGATGGTCTTCTGATGATAGGATTTAGGAGTACAAAATATTATAGTACATGAATGTATATATTCTCTTAATATATGTATCCCAAAAAAATATTCTCTTAATAATATTCTTTACATAAATTTCATTAATTGCTCATGGTAAACCGATTCATCACTTCGATTAATAATTATACATCATTATCTTTTTTATTTATGCATGTTTTTGGTCTTTATGATTATAACAACTTTCTTTGTACCTTAAAAAAAATATTTTTTAATCTTTTTTTTTAAATATGAAAGTTTAGGTGAGATTAAGTTTTAAAGACTCACCAAGATCAAGACATATCTCAAGACCTACTAAACACTTAGAAAGATACTTATATTTCACCTAGCAAAAAAAGGTGTCACATCGATAGCGAGATCAGAACTTACGTCCTTATGAAATATGAATTTCATCCTTACAATTAGGACCCGTCTTTGTTGGTACATTTATATTTTATCTCTATAGTTTTAAATATCTCATTTTAATCAATTGCAATTTTAATTTTTTAACCTTTTTGGCCTTGCCGTTTATAATCGTCTAATGATGTTATCTACAAATTATTTATAAATGCTATAATACAAATCTTCATAAACTCTTCATGTTTACAACACAAGTATTGTTTAACATTAAGACACTCCTTGCTTTCACAAACAAAAATGTTTGAAGGAATATACAAATTCAAATCACTCAATAGAGTGGATAAACACTTAAACTCGAATACAATGAAATAATTTTGCATAGCAAAGGATGAACAAATTAAGCACAATAATGAATTGTCCCATGACTTGACAAAAATGTCACTTCAAATCTCTTGCTTGTTTTTCTCTTTGTTTTCTTGCCCTTAGTAGCAGAGCTTGGGTTGTTGATAGAGCATTTTTAGTCTATTAATTCATATTCTTCTTAGCTTATTTGACCCTTCTTTGGCTCTTATTTTATTACCTTAATTCAATTTTGATTCAACAAAAAAAGGTAATTATGAGTCAATATATCAGTTTTAAATAATAAACAAAGTAAATCAAAATTACTAATACTATTGTAAAATAATACATAAAAAATGACAATGCATATGATAACTTAAAAATAAAACATTGAAAATCATAACCTAAAAACAACAAATAACAATAATAAGCAAGACAAATGAAATCATAACCTAAAAATAGCAAACTTCAATGACAACGAAAATAGGGAAATGATAACCTAAAACAACATACACAAGAGCAATTAAGTATAGTTATTTGTTTGATTAAAAGATTCTTCTTTTAATCTTAACAAGTTTTGAGGGTGGGGTAGGTTTCCATTGTGGAGGTGAAGTTGTCTCCAACATCTCATTCATCGTTCTATTTGATTTTTTTTTCTTCTGAAACTTTGTATTAAAAAAATACTTTTTTTGATTGAAAATAATACTTTTATGTATTTTTTACCAATTAATATATTCTTTAATTATGTTTAAATATATTATTATTTGAATATGATTAATTAAAGGTATTGTTTATATTATTTGGTAATTTATCTTATTGTTTATAAAAAATTATTTATATTATTTGTGTTTATTTTACAATTTTATGAATTAATTATATTATTTAAATATATTTTTAATATATTTATATTATTAAGAAATTTTATTCATTTTATTAGTAAAAAACAAAAATAAGATTAGAATTTGGGTATGAAAATTCCCAATTCATGACCAGTTTTTAAAAACACAAAAGCAAATGTGCCTTAAGAATTCGAGACTGGCAGCAACGAAATTTCACTAGGAATAAGCTAAGAGATTGGTGCAGTGGTGTAAGGTTTTATTGCATTCACATAAGTGGGAACAATCTATGTAGTGAGAGAATTAGTGTTAGATTCCGACCGTGTATAAAATTTCCTTGAGCTGACGATAGTCACGCATCATGAGCGAGATTAGTCTCTAATCTAATAAATTGAGAAATACATATAGTATATAGTATCTGACCTAGAAAAAAAACTCAGGACTAGTTTGGTTAATAAATGGGGAGGGGGATAGTCTAGGAAATAAAAATATTAATAGGTATAATTGGGTAAAAATATATCTCAAAATGAATCTTTGAATGTACATCATACAAATTAAAGCAAATCTAAAATGATTTGTAATTCTCTTAGAAAAAGGTGAGTCTCTCAAAATGAGGGTAGACCGCAACCCCTTCCACAAATACTATTTGTTTATATGAATCTTAACTTGTATTATGATCATCCTCCCCCAATGCTATTTATGATCAATCTAAGTACACATGCATAAATAAATAAATGTTAAGAAATGTCAATGTTGTTAGTGGATTTTGTTTTTCTATTCTTTCAAATGACCAAAACTTGCATTAATTAAGTGTCTTACCTAAGTAATGTGTAGGCAAAATTTTGTTTAATTAAAGATGCACATTTTTGCATATCATAACTTCTGTACATGGTTCTAACCAAAAAAAAAAATACAATAATTAGGTAAGAAATCAGACGCCACAAAACTATTTTAATCAAACCAATAATTTTAATTGTCCTTAAAATGCATGTGATAAAATTCACTAGATAAATCTTTACGACCTATAGTTATCCAACTCACACTAGATTAATTATTTATTCAATATGCACAAGTGTTTTTATCTTAGACTTGAAAATACACACACCAACTAACAAGGTCTAACATAATTGATAAATGACTAGATTCCTTAAGCATATTGATAGGGATTCAATTCATTGGCCGTGCATATAAAAAAAACTTTATTGGAAAATATAAACCCCACTTTGATAATCTCTAACTCTTGAGGATTAGTTTTATGACTTTCAACTATAGAAATACCTTGCTTCGAACAAAAAGAAAAATGAAAAATAAACACACCAACACAACTACCTTGAAAGTTATATTCTAGAAATATCTAATTTTAACATATTGAAGTAATACAAATAAAATACTTTTACATCATCAATAATTGAAAACTAAATGAGTAAATAGTTCATTAGTCAATCATTATATGACACTTTAGTAAAGGATCAAGTTGAGTTAGTGATCTGGTTCAACACAAGTTCTCTTGCCCTATTAATAGTCATGAAACATAAAAACAAATGTTCTTCCAACTCATCCAATTGATCACTAAAACTACATTGGTTCTTCTTTAACAAGCGCATCACTTCACCATCGGCTTGAAACTTATCCTTTTTTCTCTCAAGCCAAAATCTCAATGTTGTCTTCATGTACTCTAACTCGTCATTTAGCCTAGCCACAAGTCGACTTGTTGTCTCCAAGTCCTTATTCACTATATAAGTTCCTTTCGCGGCTGCATCAAGTTGAGATGTCACTTTAGCCAACTTCCTTTCTGAAGCCAAATTCATGGAAGCCAATCCCGACACAGCCACAATCAATGCAAAGCCATGAGTCACAACAATCCCAACAAATGAAGCTATAATTACCACGAAAAGGCAAGCTGAGCCACATTTTAACCTAGAAACTAATCGAATCTTGGCTCGCGCCTTCTCACGACTTGAATCAAGCCGCTTTTGCAAGTCAGAGCATTGGCATTGGGTAGCCCAAACCCGACCCGACGACGAGCTGGATGCGGAAAACGGGTTCAAGAAGTTGGAAAATTCAGTTAAATGTATCATTATCAATGGGGAAGGGATTTGATTTGTTGGAACACATTGAAGAATGGTCTTGAGTGACCTATACTTCACACGTACACGATCAATGTCCTTTAATAGATGGCTACAAAGAAGAGAAGCATTAGCAGTGTGTGCAAAATAGTCAGACAAGAGAGAACGTATTATGGGCCGACATTGAGCTTCTGATAGGGCTCGAGTAACCATGGACTGATCCGGGTCCAAGAGATGCTCCGCAAACAAACGGTAAGAGGGAAGCCTGGCCGAAGTGGTTGACTCTCTTGACAAACAAGTAGAGGATTCATCCTTGGAATATGCAAGGACACGTGTCCAAAACTCAGTGTAGGACTCCGTACGGAATGCGTTGGCATATTCCTCACGCACGTCCACACAAGTTTGGTGATTTGGAGAACTGGTGCTACATTCTGTTGCATGTTATTATCATTAATACGTTTTTAAATTAAATATCGAAATAAGGTGATTAATTGTGTTTTTTCCCTCTAAAAACACAAAACTTAGATATAGTTGCTTCATTTTTGGTGTTGTCGTCCAATCAAAAATGGAATTTCATTTCAATATCTATGTTTTATTGTGTTGATTATAAAGATGAAAGTCTAATATTAATTGAAAAACTACATCAAAATTACTCAAGGATTAGCATATAAGTTTTCTCCTTCATGTAACAGTTATTCATAACAAATCTGAACTTGCTAAAATTTGCTGATGCTAACTTCTTTGATTGAGCCAAACAATTGATACTTCCGTTAACAACAAAAACAAGAGCCTTATCCCACGGAGTATAAGTTGCTTTTTTTTTTTTTTTGGAAGGCTTTAACAAAAACTTATCCCACGGAGTATAACTTGTATTGTACTTACCAACTTTTACTTCTATTAAAAGAAAGAAATTCTTTTAAGTTTAATTACACTATAATTAATGGATGAGTATGTGTATGGGTTAATTGATGGAGAAAAGAACATGCGTTAGGTTCTTGATCAACCGCAATATATTTTATGAAATCAAAAATTCAAAATTGAAATAAACACAAGTACATGAGTTTGTGTAGTGCCACATGCATGATGCATGCATCCTCATTACGTTGCATTTTTTTCCTTTCTTTTCTCGCATTATCAAAAAAATTTACAGAGTACATAACAAATACACAATATATCAAACGATCGCATCATTGGCAAGGAGGACTAAGCCAAATAAAGGCAGCATATACGCCTCAGTAGTCACTCGGTTATAACATTCAGATTAAATAATGGATATATTTGAAGGAAAAAAGAAACATAAAATCCAGAGGAAGCAATAGAAGTACAGTAGGTTGATATGATCTAGTCCTATTTCCCACAAGCAAACAGATTATCCTCTATGTGTGAAAATGTGCCTTGACACCAAAACCATAATGGCAGGGTACTACAATAAAAGTAAAAATAAAAACAAAAACATGTCTGCAACGTGTACAACCAATACTATCTTTCAAATGGGTAAGGTACTAATTAAGAAATTGAGTTGAACAACAAGCCTTAAACAGTGAGATTCTCCTACCTAACCAACCTTAGCCTTTTGGGATGGACTTTCTTAATTAGTTTCTTTGTGTGCTTAAGTAGTAACAACTGAAACTTACATAGAGAATTCTGGAAAGTTCTACTTATTTAGCTAGATTAATTAAGGGTTATATAATGTATTTAATACTGATTAGTGAGGGTGAAGGACTACTTACAAGCTAGATTAAGGGTTAATGTACAGAATTTTCAGAGGTGGAAAGTAGGTGAAAAGGGTTAGCATTGGATTAGTGTTACAGTGAAGCAACAGTTAGCAAAATCGTCTGTTAAAGGAATAGAGGTTAATAGGAAGCTTTTGGGTTGTGTTCTCCTTATGTTATTAAGTAGTAACAAGGTACTTCAAGATAAAGATTACCTAATTGATCATATATAGAAAATTATTTGTGTAGCAAATTATACAAATAAGAGAAAAAGATAAAAGAGAAAGAAATATGATAATAAATAATAAAACATAAACAGTTAAACACTAACACATATACTTCTGTTTTCTATCTGTGTTTGGATTAACTTTCAATTCTATCAAAATCAATTCCAAAAGTTGAAGGGAAATGTAACAAATAGTTACTTCAACTTCTTCAATTTCCCACCATGATTTTTGGATCAAAATTGATTCTAGGAAGTATCCAAACACACTATTTGTCTATTTTAAGGTTCAATGATATCCTTGTAACTTTTACAATGTCTATTTTAATTACAAAGAAACATTGTTTTCCCTAATCAATTTATCTTTCTGATGCTAACAAGTAACAATACCTATAGACCAAACTCAATAACGAAAAAGGAAAACAGTTCATAAAAAGAAGGAAAAGGAGAACATGATTACCAGAACACGAAAGCAATTTTTTGATTCGGCGGACCAATTTGATCTTCATTCCTAAACGTGACACTGCAAATCAAGGATGCAAGAGAAAAATCAGAAGATATGCAAGCAATCAATTATAGTAATTGTCAAAAGGAACAGAAAAGGAGGAAAATAGGTGCAGTAAATACAAATTTTTGGCTCAAATACATTTTTAATCTATATAATTTAATATTTTGTTATTTTTTATTCTTGCGAAATTATTATTTTATTTTTAATTCTTATAAATTATGTTTGTTTTCTTTTTAAAATCCTTAAAATATTTTAGATATTATTTTTTCATTGTTGAAAAAGGTATCTAAAATTTTTTAAGGACTAAAAAATAAACATAATTTACAAAGAATAATTTTTTTACAAAGATAAAAAATATTAAAAAACATTAAATAACAGGATTAAAAATGTATTTAAATTTAAATTTAAATTTTTGTACGGAAATATAATTGGATGCTAACCTTTATGAGAATCTTAATGAAGTGAGGTTTAATTTGCCGCTTGAATTCTTGTTGTGAATGAAAGAAAAACTAGAGAGAACGTTAATTAGGTGGCACTGTCCATTTTGAGAGAGGAAAATTTCCTTTCTTTTAATAAGGCAAATTGCAAAGCCATGTTTTTGCTCTTGCTTATAAGAAAAACCAATGAAAATATCGCAATATGTGGAGTGACATCTTGTAGTGAAAGTGAAGGGTAGTTTGTGATATCTTGATTTGGCGTGATGGAAAGAAGTTCTAGAATTATTTTCTGTCGTTATCTCAAAGCTAAGTAACTGCTTGTGAGTTTCTACACAAAGGTAAGAAATGGAAAAAGAAAAAAAAACTTTTTGTTTTTTTGAAAATTAAATTTCAAGAAATAATTTCTTCCAAATTAATATAAAACGAGTAACAAATATCTCTTTTATTTTTATTTTTATTTTTATTTCTTAAAAAGTAGGTATTCTTTTAACAAAAAAATTAAAAAATAACAAATAATCTTTGTTAATGAATTTAAATTTCTTAAGCGCTGAGTGTAATCTAATTAGTATATAAATTTATTTTTCATTTAATATTTTATTTTATTTTTTCTGTTTTACTCATCCAAACAAAATTATTTTTTTTTTTCATTCTTCTCCTTGATATTTGTATCTATTTAAATGAACTTTTACTCTATTTTGTTCTCTTTTTGTCAAAACTCTTTTTTTTTATTTTACTTTTGGTTCTGTTTCATTTTTATTCCTTTTCTTATTTTCAATTTTACCACCATCTATTTATTTACTAATATTATTTTAAAATTTAAAATATTTAATTTAATCATTTTTAAAATTGATAATAAAAAGATAAAAAATATTAAAAAATAATAAAGAGAAAATTGTGAAAGATTTAGTGTGTAATTTTGGTCAAGTACTACGATTATGTAATTTTGATCATCTAATATTATATTAGTATGTTAGTATCACGTTAGCATGTGTGTTAATGTCATGTTAACTTATGTATTAGATTGTTATGCAAGTTATAAAATATATTTTATGATCTAATCATGTTTATACACAAACAATATAAGTAATTAGATCAAGTGTGAAAAAATTAAGATCATAAATATCTTTCGTCGTTGTTATTGTCGTTTGCTTCGAAAATGAGTTGCAGTTGTCCGTGAGTCAAATAATCCATGAGTGCTTTATAAGTCTTCCAAACTCTTGCTCTCTTGCACAAATGGTGTATTACCGTTTTATGAGAGTCATCTTAGGGACCGCAAACATACACTATATACATAACCTAACCATCAAGGTGTCTATTATTAGTGGTGTGCATAAAACATGGGTTGTTGGGATTTTTCTATTGCTGAAACAGTTGGACCATATTTTTGACTTTATCCTTAGTCACTAACCAAAATAACCAAGAATAAAGACTGGGCACACTTACATTCTCCCACTTGGTCCACATATCCCGTCATATACTATAGTGAGAAATAAAATACATGAATCATGGCGATAGTTCCTCTAATATGTACGAGTATTATCTTTCGTGTATTACATTGCATTATATTTCTTAAGCTCATATAACTTAATAAAATAAACCCAATATTTATTCTAGGTCCAAACCTAATTGATATTTCTCAAAATAAATAACTATAGATGCGCATAAACTGAATTAAAAACATCACAATTGAGTTTCTTAACAATGAAAATCACATATGGGAACCAAGTCTCATCCTTTCCACATGATCCTTAAATTTAAATGGTGGCATGCCCTTAGTTAAAGGGTTAACAATCATTAATTCAGTGCTAACACTACTAAAAAAACTAGTTTTAGCATCGCTACGTTAACATCAGCTTTTGCTAAAAATCGATGTCAACAAAAACACTGTGGAATTTTTGTAAATAAGTGAGTTCATTAACATTGATTTTTAAAAAAATCGATGTTAACGAAGTTATGTTAACATGGTTTTTAGAAAAATCGCTGAAAATCAATGTTAACGAACTCATGTTAACATCGATTTTTTAAAAACTGAACAAAACCGATGTTGATGACTTTATGTTAACATCGATTTTAGGGAAAACTGATGTTAACATAAAGTCATCAACATCGATTTTGTTTAGTTTTTAAAAAATCGATGTTGACTTTATGTCAATAACATCGATTTTGTTGAAAAACAAATGTTGTTTAATTTTTATATTATATTTTCTAGCCCATATGCCTTTCTTCATCACTCTCTTCACTCTTGCTCTGTCACTCTCAGTGTCGCGGCGGTTAAGAAGCTCCGGTGTGGCTATCTCACTCTCACGGTATGGTGAAACTCCATTGTCGCTGTCTTAGTCTTCATTCCTCTCGCTCGCACTCTTCATTGTTGCTCTGCCAGTCTCGCTTTAGGTATATATGTTTGGCAACTTAAACATTGATTTTTGTTTTGTATTTTTTTCTCCTTATTGATGTATTTGTTACTCTAGCAAACCATTCTTTCACGAAACCATGAAAGGTACTTCTGCAAGCAAAATCGTGACCTAAGGGATCAAAGGCTCACCATCGTCAATCAAGAAGAGTCGTCTCTATGTAAGGGAGCTTAAACCTTTTCTAATTTGTTATAAGCCAACATGAGTAGCTAGGGTAAATTTGTCATTCTCTGTAGATTGAGTTTTTTGACCTGTTATGTGATTCTTTGTAGCATGAGTAGTTTTTTGAGTTGTTTTGTGTTTCTCTATAGCATGAATGTGACTGTGAGACATTGTGTTGGCATAGTAGAAGATTGATTATGCTCTGTATATTCACTATTTAGCTACCTTAGATGATTTGTTCTAGGGATATTTTAAACACAAGTAGGCAGAAGAGTTACCAAGACATGAAGAGGAAAGACCTAGAATTTGAGGTTGGTGATCATGTATTCTTGGGAGTTACTCCGTGGACTAGGGTTGGCAGAGCATTGAAATCTCGAAAACTCACACCCCATTTTATTAGTCCTTCCAAATTCTCAAAAGAGTTGGTCCTGTAGCATATCAAATTGCATTACCTCTGTCCCTTTCTAATCTTCACAATGTCTTTCATGTGTCCCAACTCCGTAAGTATGTACATGATCCTTCTTATGTGGTCGAGTTAAATGATGTTCAAGTAAAGGAAAACTTAACATATGAAACAATGCCTTTGAGGATCGACGATCGGCGAACGAAGCACCTAAGAGGAAAAAAAATTTCCTTTGGTCAAGATAATCTGGGGAGGTACATCAGGAGAGGATGTGACATGGGAACTGGAGAGTCAGATGCGAGAGGCCTATCAAGCTTTGTTTGAGTCAGGTAAATTTTGGGACGAAATTTCTAAAAGGGTGGGAGAGTTGTAACACCCTGAAATTTCGATAACTTAAAATATATTTGTGATGTATTCCTTGTATTATTTGAATTCTTTATTAATTAGGATTAGTTGAAATGTTATGTGAATTATCCATGTGCCATTGCTTGGTGTAAGTGTCAAGTATGTGAAGTTTGTTTGAGTTGCGTTATAATTGAATGATTTCGAGTTTGACCCGAAAACCTGTTTCAGTAAAATTACCATTATGGATAGGTTAACCGTTGGATTGCATTAAAATTTTAAAGATAGGTGCCTAACCCATATATGTAATTTGTGACCATTGGGATTGTCAAAATAATATATGGAACGTGAGAAATTATTTTTTTCACTGAAGCGGAAAATTCTAGAATTGGGTCAGCTCGCCCAGGCGAGTTTTGCAAGCATTTTTGCTTGCCTGGGCGAGTGGAGGCGGTGCTAAATACATTTTTAAGCTTCCAAGTCAAGGAAATGGAGGATTTTTCCTCCCACAAGCCTTCCCTAACCTCCCTCCATCATCCTCCACCACCCACAGCCACTGGAGACCACCATGAACCGCCGTTGCTTGCCATGAGATCCCGGCACGGTGAAGAACCTTTTAATCGAAGCGGAATTTTTGAAACTTTTCTCGAAGTTTCGGTAGAGAACGGAGCTCTCAATCCTCCTTTCTTGGTTTCCTTGAGGTAATCTTAGTTTCTTTTGTCTTCTTCTAGCTAGTTTAAGCCTCTCTTGATATCTTTTATGATTCGGGTACTGTTATTGGCTGTTTCTATACTTCCTTTGAAAACCCTTTGAAAATGAGATGTTGTAAGGGTCTCCTTTTTATGAAACTGATGTCATTTCTGTGATCCTTGTTGAACCCTGGTCACATTGGTGTGATCGGAATTTCAAAATGATGTCTTTTGATGTGGACTCCCAAAACACCATTTTAGCCTCTTTTTTAAACTTGAGTGGGTATTTGAGCCCGAATGCTAATGTTAGCCTTGTTTTTGAAATCTATACTAAATTATCTTCAATTTGGTATATAGAGCTCTGTGTTCGGACAAGCACGCATATTCGAAGGATCACGAAACAACACCGCTAGGCTACAAGGAGAACCCCTAGTTAGGTAAGGGGAGTTTATTATTTTGGTGATAATTTAGATACCATAGTTGGGGGACAAGGAGTCCAACTATGAAGATAACTGTCTGTCCCTGCTGTGTGTTGGTTTTCAAGAAAAATTAAGTTTTTAACTAATGGGATGCGATGTATTTATGATTGATGTGTGTTTGTTCTTGTGTGCTCGTTTTCAAGAAAAACGAAGTTTTTAACTAATGGGATGCGATGAATTAACTTGTTGATGGATAAAACTGTGAATGATATTGTTGTTGTAATGATTGGATTTTTGGGAAAAGTCTTAATTACAGAGGAGACTCTGCCCAAAATTTTATAATATGTTTTCCTATTGAATTCTTTATTAAATTTTTAAATGGGCATAAGAGTGTATTTTGTATATTGTAGTCCTCCTCTTTAATTTAGAATTTTCCAAAAAAATATCAGTCTTGTGATATAATGAATTGTGAATGTATGAACTTTGGGTTGTCTGAAGACCTGGGGAATGTGAATCTCAGGCATATGTATTATGTATAGATGTGAAATGTGATTGTTTGTGATGTCGTTGATGATATTGAAATAGAGATGCCATTGATGTAGTTGATGATGTTTGGATGAGATGGTGTTGATGTAGTTGATGATGTTCAAATGATATGATATTGAGATGATGTGATGTTGAGGTTGATAATGACATTGGTGAGGGATAGTTTGATGTGAACAATGTCATTGTGTGTGGATATACATGGATACCCATGGGGTGTATGACGGGTTACCCTTGCGAGGAAGGATTTGTTCCTAGCCAGGTCATACATTGATGGTGCCCATGGTTGTATGTGGTATATGTCCACGTGGGGTGCATTGACTGGTTGGATAACCTTGCGAGGGTGACTTTACGAATTTTAAGCATCCCAAGAAAGAAAGGGATTGTTTGAAATTTCGGTGCCTAGCTATCCATGGTCAGTGCATCGGTGAGCCCACATTGGTGTGTTACGTATGTACATGGGGTGCATGACGGGTTACCTTTGCGAGGAAGGATTTGTTCTTAGTCGGGTCATGCATTGATGATGCCCATGTTTCATACTTCATTTGTATGTGTGGAAATAGAATGAAGGCACATGCGTACCTGTGAGTTTCAGTTGGCTGAGAATGCATGTACTAAGGGGTCATCAGGTTTGGAATTCCCTTGCGACGCTGGCTGTTTACCGGGTGGGGGAATGGCCAGTGCACGACAGGGTGGCCCTGATAGGCGGTGAATCATTATTCCTATGAGAGGCTATTTCCAGGAGATGGTACCACATTGCATGCTGATAGATGAGTCATGTGTATGCATCATTCTATGCATGATTGTTTGAGTTATGAAATGCATTGGATGATTGGTTTGTTGAGTGTGTATTGGAATCATGGATTTTTGTTAATGATTGTGGTGGGTAATCTTGTTTCCTTCCCAATTGCTGCTATATGATATTTGTTGGTTTTTTTATATAATAAACTCACTCTTGCATTTGTTGTATCGTGTGGTTGGTACCTGTGATGATTGCGAACTTTCGTTCGTGGGTTGGAGGGAGATCTTCTTTTTGGTTGGAGCCGCCAAACCAACGTGATGACGTTGGATTTCTTTTTGGAGAAAGAGTTGTGTTTTGTTAATCAACTCTCTCTTAGTTAGTCTTTGGCTTTTTGTTGATATATAATTTCAGGTGTATATACATGTAAAGCTAAAGGAAGTTCTAACATGTTGATGACATGTACTAATTTAATATATATGTACAACGTGTTTAAATAATTGTAATATGTGTATGATAATTGTATTATCACGAAAAATTTACTATCATTTTCATAATCAAATTAATGAAGTTTTATTAAAAATTGAAATCTGCACGATTAAGATTTAATGACATCGTAGCGACGAGACAGGTCGTTACACTGGACACATCAAATCTGAATGTCCAATTTTCTTTAAGAAGCAACAAGTGAGAGGAAGATAAAGAAGGAAGGAAAGTCAAAGAAGGCATGTATTGCTTGGGAAGACAATGAATCAACAACCTCTAAATCTTCAAGTAAGGATGAAGAAGCTAATGTTTGCTTCACATCCACATTGAGTGATGATAATTACTCAAGTACTGAATCTGAGGTAAATTCTGAATATGATAATATAGTTGATGCTTTCCATGAAATGCATAATGAGGCTCAAAAGCTAGCAAAGTCAAATAATAAGCTGAAAGGAGATATAAGGTAGCACATTACCAAACTTGCAAAAATGCAAAGTGAACTTTGTAAGTTGAAAGAAGAAAATGAAAAATTCCTTTCAAGTTACAAGGCCAATGGGTGTATATGTCCCTCTTCCTCTTCCAAGGCAGAAAAATGCAAATTGTTACAAGATGAGTTTGATGCTTTCAAAAGAAGCCAAGGAGAAAAGTATATGTTACTTTTTCAGAAAATAGCTATTTGGTTGATCTTTTAAAAACGCTTTATAGAGGAAAATGCAACTTGGCTGAAATGTTAAGTGTGCAAAAATATGTTGGAGATACTTCTATTTGAGTTACAAACATGGTTCAAAATCTTGTGGAAAAACCAAATTTGTACCACCAAAACAGAAGAATCAAAGGAGTTTTTATAAACCAAAGTTTAATCAAAATGTTTATTTTGAAAGATCATCAAGAATTGTAACTTGCAACTATTTCATGAAGAAAGGACATACATCTTTTAAATGCTATGCTAGAAAATATTATGTGCCTAATGGAGAATGTGTTTGGGTGCAAAAGAAAAGAAAAATAGCTAACCCCTATGGACGCAACCTCAATTGGGTACCTTTCCTTGTTACTTGATTTAAATTTTACAGGTGTGTCTAAGAACAAGATCATCACTATGGTATCTTGATAGTGGCTGCTCTAGGCACATGACAGGTGACATATCCATGCTTATAAATGTCATACTAAAAGATGGCGGATTTGTCACTTATGGCGATAATAACAAAGGAAGGAAATGGAAGAATTTCTGCAACTTAATGATTTGAATGAAAAAGAAAAAGTTGAACCAAATGATGAACTGGAACAGTCAACTCCTTTACAAAAGCACAAGGATTGGAGAACTACTAAAGAACTTTCCCTTAACAACATAATTGGGGAAGTATCCAAGGGAGTTTGTACTAGATCCTCTTTAAGAAATCTTTGTTGTACCATGGCTTTTGTTTCATAGATTCAACCAAAAAGTGTTGATCAAGCTCTGCTGGATGAACATTGGTTAATAGCTATGCATGATGAATTGAATCAATTCAAAAGAAACCAAGTTTGGGAATTAGTTCCTAGACCATCTACTCATATTCCTATTGGCACAAAATGGGTTTTTCGAAACAAGCTAGATGAAAGTGGCATCATAATAAGAAACAAGGCTAGATTGGTTGCTAAAGGATATAACCAAGAGGAGTGCATAGATTATGATGAAACCGATGCTCCAGTTGCTAGATTAGAAGCCATTAGGTTGTTACTTGTATATGCTTGTTTGATGAACTTTAAATTGTTTCAAATCGATGTTAAAAGTGCATTTTTGAATTGTTACATTGAGCAATAAATATATGTAGACCAGTCTCCTGAATTTATTGATTACAAGCACCCTAACCATGTTTTCAAATTAAGAAAAGCTTTATATGGTTTCAAACAAGCACCAAGGTCTTAGTATGAGAGGTTGAGCAAATTTCTGCTTGAACAATCTTTCATAAGAGGACAGGTTGACAAAACTTTGTTCATCAAGAAAAGAGAAAATGATATCTTGCTGGTTCAAGTAAGTGTATGACATTATATTTGGTTCAACTAAGCAATCTATGTGTAGAGAATTTTCTATCTCAATGCAGAGTGAATTTGAGATGTCAATGATGGGGGAGCTTACATTCTTTCTAGGATTGACAAGTCAAGCAAATGAAGAAAGGAACTTTCCTTAGCTAAGCCAAGTATTGTTTGGAAATGATCAAAAAATTTGAAATGGAAAATTGCAAGGATGCTACAACACCAATGGCAACATCTACCTATCTTGATTCAGATGACAAAGGAAAAAGTGTTGATGAGTCCACATACAGGGGAATGATTGGTTCTTTGCTATATTTAACTACAAGTAGACTTGACATTATATAGTGTGTGCTTATGACCTAGATACCAAGCAAATCTCAAATAATCTCATCTATCTACATGAAATTTCATCATTTATTAGTCATTCATCACAAAATATTGCAAATTCAAAATGTGCTGCATAATTATTGTTCATACTGATAAATTGACTGTTATAATCGATTAATACTCGGAATAATCGATTAAATGGACTTCAAAAGCTTTTTAGAATGAATTTTGTACTTATGTAATTGATTATAGAACCGGAATAATCGATTATTCTTCATTCTAAATTATTTCAAAAATTAACGTTCACTAGAATAATTAATTACACAAGATGAAAAATCTTTTAAAATATGACATTTCACTGGAATAATCGATTACGTAGTATTGTAATCCATTACACTTCATCTTCCTGAAATGAATCACTCAATGGTTTAATCGATTACGCCTCGTGTTAATTGATTACAGCCCTTTGCAGAAACCAATTTTGCTTACGAATTAATCGATTACATAAGCTCATAATCGAGATTATTCATGGAGTTTCTACAAAATCTACAAGATTTCTTGGAAATTGTAACTGCCCAACTGCCACCGAATTCAAAATTTGAAACTTCTGAGCTTTTATGTTAGTGGGTTAATTCGAAATGATAGTTATACTTTCAAATTTCAAACTTTGGAGCCCAAAATCATTTATAAATACAACTTTGCTGAAGAGACAAATCACAGCATTCTCTTCTTCTACTTTAAGTCTAGTTGTGCTTTTCTATTTCTCTTGAGTCTAGATACTCTGCTATTTGTACTCTTACCTCTGTATTCACCATGTTTGCATCCCAAACACCTTGACCTTACATGGTTTACTAGAGAAGGTTTTCAATTCCCTGCTATGATTGAAGCCCAGGGATTGAAGAAATTTGTTGAAATGAAGGGTACTTTTTACCTTGAATTAGTAAGGTGTTTTACATCTGTGCTAAAGCTTCTATGGATAGGACTATCCTGTCTCAAGTTAATGGGGTGGCCATGAAAATCACTCCTGAGGTCTGGCAAGAAGTTGCTAGCATTTCCTTTGTAGGTGAAAGGAAATTTGAGGAGGAGGCTGAGGGTTTCAATAGAGTTGAAACCTATAAAGGGATGCTTCTTGTCCCTCAAATGAGGCTGAAATTGAGGCTTACTGTAACGACCTAAAATTATTCTAGATATTATATTTTTATTAGGGTTAAATTTTTAAGAATCGTCAGATAATTTTTATTACTATTTTATTTTTACTGAACGGATCCTAGTATAAGTTCTAAAACATATAAATTATAGAAGTCATAGAAGTTTTGTAAACTGATATATATAATACATAGCCACAGTCCTTGTACAAGAGTCATTCTCATCGAAACATAAAGATACTACAACACTTTCGTAATTCATTTCCTAGAGATAATTCTTTATCTTTGTACCGTCATCAGTCCAAGGCGTCAATGAAATTGACCATTGTTGCCATCTATAAAAAAATGAAACAAATCTAGTGAGAAATAAAATTTCTCAGAAGGCAAAACTAAACCACTAAAACATGTTAGTACGTTAGTAAATCATCATAAAATAATTATGCAAACTATATGAATGCATGAAATGAATTTTTTCAGGGTGCACATGGCCTCTACATATCGTACTATATGTAGCTACACCTCATACTAGGTGTAGACACTGCGATCGTCTTACGCAAACATGCATGATTTATTCCATGTATTTGCACCTGGTCACTACATATCGTACTGTATGTAGTATCAAATACTGTTTCACAAATCTCGTACTGGACTTGGAAACATAAATCAACATATCATCAATCAAAATTCATTCATAATAAAATCCATAAGCAAAATACATACCACCTTATGAAAAAAAAATTGTTGTTGTCATAACATCATACGTACCACAAGTATGGTTAAACCACCATACCTTATTCAGGCAAAATTTTACCAAATTAGGCATGACAATTTAATATCTTCAAGCTACAAACAAATCGAGTTAGTAGTCTAACTAATAAACCACAATATATGTTTCAAATAATTTCTAACTCCTTTTCACAAGAAAATTATAAGCTAGCATGCATTTTAATCTCCTTTCACCTAACACCTTACTACTTCATCCTCAAATTTAATTACTCAAGCATTTGAACCATTTATCTACATACTATTCAACCTCTACTTAAAATTAATTCAAAACAGTACCATAATAAAACTATGAACAAACAACCCAAATATCATCAAAATCACTCCCAAAGATCACCAAATATACTTCCAAACATCACCAATATTTCAGCCTATAAATCATCACCTATCCTATGGTTTAAATAAACATTTCCATATCATAAAATAACCTTCAAATAACATGAATTTCCAACCTAAATAATAACCATAAATCTGCCCAATTAAGCATATAGGTCAATCCAAACAAATGATTAACTAGAGATTTAAGCCTAGCCTACCTCAAATGGATTTGGATTTGAAATTGATTAAGTGGCTCCTTCTCTTGTAAATCCTCTAAGGAATGAAGTCTTGAAAAGAAGAAAATTTAATGTAGAGGTGAAGCTATGGTTTGAAAGTAATAAGAGAAGATAAGAAATGAAAAGCTAGGTGCAAGGAAGCAAGTAACCTTGGGATGAGTTTTGGTGCTAGTGGTTTATGAAATTTTTTTGGAGCAGCCAAGCTATTTATACTATGTTAATTGGTTCAGATGTAAGGCTTTTAGTTGGATTAGAAAATGGTTTAGAAGTTAGTTTAGTTAGATTCTAACTAGGTAATCATTTACCTTAGAAGATTTTATGACTTCAGCTTTATCTTGACTTGATTTTATGCCATGTGGAAAGGCTTGGACATGAAACACAATCTGATTGGTGCTTACATCTTGGCCGAAACTAGATTTTTATTTGCAAGATTCCCTCATTTAATGCTTGAAGGCCACCTAGAAAGGTTGGTTCAAAAAGTTTATCATCATTGACTTACCATTGACTTTGGTTTACCAAAATTTTCTTCCTATTAAATTAGCTATGCCTATTCTATTGCTTTTCAACGTGAATACACTTCTGGATAGTCCAAATTTGAGCTAAATATTTCATTCCTTGGGCCAAAGGGCTATAAGCACTCAACCAGATAGGGTTCACTATTTATTCTGTACCAACTTACTAATCCAAAAATTCTCATTTTCTAGTATGTTAAACTAGACTTCCTAAGCTTCCTAATTACTGCAAGCAGTACACAAACTAGATTTATCTGAAATTTTATATGTTGTAGTAGACGTCTAGATCTTTAATTCCATATTATACACTAAATTTGGATAAGAATTGAGAGAAAAATAAATTTCCCAATTCGAGTGGCAGAAATGGAAGTTTTGGGCAGCTTATGTTCAAATAAAATTTATCCTATTATTGTATCCAACTCTCATCCTACTTCCATAATAAATCATAAATATAACTTATAATATAATTTTGAGGATGTTACACTTAGTATTGGTCCAATGACTCATGAAGATAGAATTCTTCATTACATAATCACCTATATCTTGACTCCTAGATCCACCAATCATGCCCAAGCCACAGATGAAGAAATAAAACTTGTGTATGGCATGAAGAATTCCATTTAGATGAACTGGATCCTCATCATTGAGGAAACCATGCTGAAAGCCAAGAGATTGGTTAACTATCCATTTCCATATGTTGTTCTTGTGTCTAAATTCATCGATTACTTCAAGATAGATGTCATTAATGAGGTAGTTGACAACACTAACTCAAGCAACAGTCTCATCAAGGAGAAGCATCTTAACAAGCTTGGGATGGCAGATGGCTGGACAGCAAGTTCCTCCTGCTAGTGCTGAAGAAGAAGGAGATGAAGAAGAAGAAGCTAAAGTCCCTGCTCAGCCATCCTACAGCCCCTTTGAATCTCTAATGATTGAGAAGATGGATGCTTTACTGTCTTTACACCATGAGCACAGGGCTGAGACAAATTCATCTATGGAAGAGATGAAATCTAGACTGGAAACCATAGAGGCTAGGCTAGTCCTTGATGACTTTGACAAACTAGTTTAGGTTGCTTATGTTCTTAATGCTTTCTGTCTATTTCTGAGTATGTTATGCTTTGGTTAATGTTTTGTTATTTTAAATTTCAATGTACTACATCATCTATTTCAATTAATATAAGTTATGTTTTCTCTTCTTAATATTCTCTCTATGAACTTTATTTTTGTCTTTGATAAGCCAAATAGGGGGAGAAAGAATTGTAATAATCATAGGGGGAGAAATAACTCTGTTTGTTTAAATGGGGAGAAATAATTTGTGAGGTGTGCTCTGTTTGTTTGCTCTATATTTTCATGTGAAATTATACAACTCAGGGGGAACAAATTTAAAGCATTGTATACTTAACACTTGATCACACTTGTTCTTGCAAAACTGATTGAAATTTCAGGATATCAAGTTTAATTCTTCTATCATTCATCCCTCAAAAGCAATCAAAAGTTAAACAAATGGACAATTGATATTTGGCACGCTCAAAGCCAAAAAAGGGGGAGATTGTTGAATATAGGGGAGTTGCAAGAGGAATCAAAGCAAGAATGAAGAAGAAGCTTGATGTTTGCTTGAAGATATTTTTGCTTTTTACATGCCCAATCAAGTATGAAGGCATTTGTAACTTGTTTAAGTTTGATTCAAGTTCATTGTTTTGTGATCCTTGCATTGCATTTGCATTTCACATAAACATGCATTCATAGTTTCATTAAAACAAGAAAGCTGTTAAATGATTTCAAAAGAATCTAAATTCTCATGGTTAAGTATTTAGAAAAATGAAAACTTATTGTTTTAATTGATTACACAGTGTTTTTAATCGATTAAATGCTTTCGTTATAAATCTGGAAAAGCCATGAAGAACACTTTAATCGATTACCTTGAATCATAATCGATTACATAGGCGTATTAGAAAACTATGCATTGCTGCTTTAATCGATTACCATGAATCGTAATCGATTACACAGGCTAAATTTGAAAACTGTGTTTTGCTGCTTTAATTGATTACCATAAATCGTAATCGATTACACATGCTTATTTGAAAAATGTGCTTTGCTACTTTAGTCGATTACATTGCATAATAATCGATTATTCTGTTGATAAACTTTTTCCAGAAAACTAAGGAACAATTTAAACGATTATTTAGTAGCTTTAATTGATTACATATGACAAAATAATTGATTACACCAGTGGATTAATCGATTATTGTCAGTTAAATCAGTTTTATATGAAGTTTGGTGAGTGTGTTTTCTATATATACATATTAAACGAATTATTCCATACACATGAGTGACTTACCCAAAAGACACTAAGTTTTCTAAGAGTTCAAGAGACTGATTTCTGAATGAAAAACATATCTTGTGAAGATCAAGATTTCTGAGTTTTTCTATAAAGATGTGTTAGAGAAAATAAGTTTTCAAGATATTGATTCTGAGCATTAGAATTCATACAACCTGGAATGTATGGTAATCTCAATTCATTTTCATTCATTCATACATGAAGGATCACAGGTTGTGTCTATCTTGAATCTTTCTTTTTAAGAGTTTGTGATATTTGTATTCATTTGTGATAAATCAATTTGATCTTGTCAAGCTTTCTAGAGTACGGTTCTCTAGGTGAAAGATCTGAGTAGGATTCTCAGAGTCTTAGTGATTTGTTTTCTAATAGGGTTTTAGAATTCAGATTCTTTATCTAGGGTTGATAAAGATAATCACTTGTAAATTACTTGTAAAGAATATTTTGATTTAGTGAAAACTCTGACCTAGTGTTGGTTGGAAGACACTGGATGTAACCTCTAAGTTTGTGAGGTGAACCAGTATAAATTGTTGTTTCTCTTATTCTAATTCTCTATATCTCTTATTGCTTGTATTTGGGTATTCAAGATATAATCAACAGTACAAAGTTTCTGGCATAACTTGCATAACAAGGTTGATCTTGTTGAAAGAAAAGATCTGGTTTGGAAAAGGTTTTAATGATATGATCCAGATTCAAATTCCGCAAATAGTTACAAGTAAATTTTTAAATACCTGTTTTAAACCAATTCACCCCCTATTGGTTTATTGGAAGAGTGTTCATTGTGTTTTCAAAACGTACACTATCAAACCTGAAAGTTGAGCCAAATCCATCATGCCAAAAACTAAAAAATATACATAGGCCTTGGATGTTATTATTGCTTGAAGTATGAATAAATACAATTTACACTTGGAAACGAATACAGGTCAATATAAAGGAATTTCATTTGTATATAACAACCTTTCAAAACTTACTAGGTCCGTTATTCGGTTTAAGGACAACCAATTTTTCTTAATCTCAAACTTGTTTATGAGTATGTGAGGGAAATTGCATTTTTATTTTTAGAGTAAGGTGATTTAATGATTTAACTTTAGATGACTCAATTGGATTCAGATCCATTCATTCATTCATTTGTGCACATTTTTATTTGTTGGATGAATGTTGGATTGGACGACTCATATGTTATCTCAGTCAATCAAGTTAAAACACACATTCATCTAACGGTTCTGAATTGAAAAGTAAATGCAGGAAACTCACTAAAATTAAGAATAATATGGCTTTGGCATCTTATTGTTTCAAGTGAACCATACACCTGTAAATTGAATGCTGGTCTTATTATTTTGAGTTTGATTTTGTTTACTTTAAATCTTGAGTGACAAAATATTTTTTGGATAATTTGATAGAGCACAATAGCATTATTTGATTTAGTTCAAAAAGGCTCGGATGTTGTAGTGGAATTAATCAATCAAAGTGAGTTCATTTGTATTGATGTGGCTGTAGAGTGTAGAGAGATTAAAAGAGTTAAGGTTCATTAAAATCTTTGTGAAGTAGACCATAGTGGAATTGTGAATGACATTAGAGTAAATGACCTTTTTTTAAAACTATGATATAGTTATAGTTTCCTATCTCTGAGTTTGTATAATTTCTTTTTTGGTTCCCCATGTCATGGCTCACATGACAGGTTCCCCAAGAAGTTGCTCATTCTATATGTTTGAAGACTGGACTTGCTCACGTTTAGTTAAATCATCTTTCACATGATTTTTCTTGCTTTGCTGAATCTTTTCTTGCATTAGGTAAAGAACACTGACGTAGAAGTGATATAAAAGCTCAAGCAACAATCTGTGCCCAATACAATATAGCAGTCACTCTTTTGTAGGTACTATATTACTATTCTTGAATTTCTTTAGGTACTATATTACTTTATTCAATTTAGCTTGTGTTTGTCTAAGCCATAATGCGGTGTTGTTGTAAAACTTTAGTAAATTAAGTAATTTTTGCTTCATCGGTGATTGTTTTGAAAATATGAATGATAGTAGTAGTGACTTATTGGTGTTGGCTAAGACTCGGGCCAGCCCCAATAATGTCCTACATATATAATCTTTGTCACACACCCCTGTTTTTGTCCTAGACGCAGTCAACCACATTAGTATTTTACGAATATAACATGTTCATTGTTCAACATCATTTATATGTAGTTTTTGTTTGCCTCTTTGCACCGTTATCACCAGATTCATTGTTGGAGATTGTCATTGAGCATCCTCTCAGGTACTTACCAATGTCTTTCTTATTTTTTATAGGTTCTCTATGTAATGCGTGCTTTTGTATCTTGTTTTATGTGATTAATGACTATTGGTCTATATAAAATTCATGTTCATTATGAGTGAACTTTAGTTTCCCGTTTGAGATTCATTACAGTGATTCTTCTGGACAGTTTGGATTAATCGTTGTATTGATTCTTGAATTGTCCGTTTGGACAGTTTGGGAAAACTAATATCTTTTTAGTATATTCATATGTACAGGTTGAGATTCTTTTCTTAAATTGGATGAAATTTCGGTACAATGCATTTCACTTTGTTCTTCGGGTGCATACTTGACTGTGGTGGAACTCATGTCACTGCTTTCATGTCGTGTACTTGGAGATCAAAGCAAAATGCTGTCGAAATTTCGTCAAATTTAAGATAAGAGACTCAAGCTATACATATGAATATACTATAACAATATGTGTTCCTAAATGGGAATGGGATAGGTTTTCATGCATGGAATAACTTTGTAAGTATCACAGAGTTATTAATTAGATGGATCGGAGTTGGATGAATGCAAGTCGCATCACAGTTGAGTATGAGGAAGGCATTGAACATTTCTTGCAATTTGCCTCCGAAAGAAGTCGACCGGTGGGGATGGAAAATATTTTTGTCTAGTCTCAGGGTATGCCACCTCCGACGGTTGAGGTCAGTCCTTATGGTGCCCGTGTCAGCACCAAGGGAAGTTGTGTTGATCCCTCACGGAATGACCCAGACACAGGGTGCATCTGACAGGCATGGGTTGTATGTCGATGACAATCCTCCCCGCCTGGTTGCCCTTGGAAGAGTTTATGAGGGGTCGACAACCGTGCACAACGTCCCTCTTGCTAGTGATCAGGTCAAGGTGGGTGTTGAGGTAGTTCGAGATGCTGATGCTCGCGTCCCTGTACCCACTGATGAGGTTCAGTGAGTGGGGCAGACCCTTAACAGTTTCCTTGCTTGGCCGACACATCTTGTATAACCTATTTTGAATAAGGTAACTCATTGTTGGCTTGTTTCTGCTCATTTAAGAATGATTTGTCTCATATAAAGTCAAGACGGTTGTTCACTTATGTTTCTTAACTGTGTAGGATAAACAGGGACCAAGGGGACTGACGAAACTTGTACATAAGCTAGAATCTATTGGCGATCCCCTGTACCAAGTCGCATTGACCATCCCAGATCTTTTCCTTAGACCCATGCAGGTGTCGTGGGACCTTACCTTGTTTGGGGTGTACAATGACAACTTCCCATTGTACATAAAACATGAGGACATTTCTGAGATACTCCATGGTGGTCAATGTCTGAACATCTCTGTTATACAGCTGTGGATTCTGTAAGTCACTTTCAATTGGCTACCGTTACATAATTAACTTTATTTTCAAAACAATAGGCATATGAATGACTTACGTCTGCAATTGGATCATGCCGATGTGTATGGATTCATCGAGCCACAGTCCATACAGAGATCTGGGCAATCTCAATTTGAATCCGAGGATTATATGAAGAAATGGATGCAGAGTTCACAGAAAGATGTATACCTTGCAGCGTAGTTGAATGGGTAAGTAGAAATGTACAAATGAATTTAAATAATGTATGCAGTATAATAACTTCTTTTTCTCCGATGCAGTGCACATTGGAACTTGGTCATTATATGTCCTAAGGCCAATGTTGTCGTGTGGTTCTGTTCATTGCACAACAAGCCTGATAAACTACCTTAAAGGAATTATTAACAGGTACGTTGTAATTTGTAAGACATTTCTGTTATTTCTATGCCATGAATATGTTAATTGTACAATATGCATGCATGTTTCTCTTAAGTAGTTCTTTGAAGAGAGTCCATGATACTCAAGGAAATAAATCAAAGACTACTACTAAATGGATTGCGCTTAAAGTAAGTCATTTAAATAATGGTTTATGTATTCAAAACAACTTTTATTACTATTTACACAAATTTCCATTTAACTTTGACCATGTTCTTGAATTTAGTGTAATAAGCAAAAAGGAAGCACTGAATGTGGCTATTATGTCATGCATTGGATGTCGATGATAGTCCAAGGAGGCTTCAGGGATAACTGGGACATGGTAATTATAGAATTCAAAACTTATTTTATTTTTTTACTTGTTTTTATTTATACTTATTAAATTATATTTTATTATGTCATGCAGTATTTCACTGATGAAAGACCACTGGAAGCCGAGAGATGGAAGACTATTAGGGTTCAGTGGGCTACATTTTATCTTAAAGTTAGATATGAAATATTAGGTTAAGTGGTTAAGGGATTTTTAAACAATTGTATACACATTTGGTTAGGAAATCATTTTTATGTACATTGACACTATTGAATTTTATTTGTTATTGAAATATTATTTAATTGTATTGTATTCTGAAATTGGCTGGATGTCTGGTATTTCATTTGCATGTTGAATTTGGGTAAAATAAAAAAACAAAATATTTAAAATATTTAAAAAAATAACATCGATTTTTTGTTAAAAACCGATGTTAACTTACACTACAACATCGATTTTCAGTCAAAATCGATGTTAAATTACACTATAACATCGGTTTTCATTGAAAATCGATGTTGCTGTCATGTAACGACATCAGTTTTCTTGGAAAATCGATGTCCCTATGTAACAACATCGATTTTCTAGAAAACTGATGTTGTTACATACATAGGGAAAGAAAACTGAAGTTGCTGTCATGTAACAACATCGGTTTTTATATGAAAACTGATGTTGTTACATCTCAGCAACATTGATTTTCATCAGAAAACCGATGTTGTCACTTAAATTAACATCGGTTTTTGTTGAAATTTCAAATTTCAAATTTTTTTACGTTTTATTTCTTAGATAACGACATCGATTTTTACTAAAAATCGATGTTGTATACTTTTGGTTAACATCGATTTTTCAAAATTGATGTTAACTTCCAAACTTTCAACATCGCCAGATTCAACATCGGTTAAAAACTGACGTGGAATGTAAAAAATAACTGATGTTGAATGTTGTTTTTCTAGTAGTGTAACGTGCTCAATAACCACTATATTATCTTTAACAGGTTCTTTTACGGCTAGATACTTAATGTCGATGTGCTTGCTTCGATTACCACTTTTGTTATTCTTAGCCATAAAAATAGCAGTTGAATTATCACAATATATCCTTAATGGCCTAGCTATAGAATCTATAACTCTAAACTCATAAATGAAACTTCTAATCCATACACCATGTAAGGTAGCCTTAAAACAAGAAACGAACTCAGCCTCCATGGTGAAAGTAGCTGTCAATGTCTGCTTAACACTGCTCCAAGACACAACTTTACTGCTAGCATAAAAATATATCATGAAGTCTATTTTCTCGAATCAACGTAACCAGTGTAGTCTGAATCTGAGTAGTCAATCACTTCCAAGTTATTAGTTTGTCTATACATAAGCATGTAGTCCTTAGTTCCTTGAAGGTATCTCATCACTTTCTTTATAATTTTTCAGTGGTCTAAACCTGGGTTACTTTGATATATCCCTAACACGCCAACCGCAAAAGCAATATCAGGTCTTGTGCAGACCTGAGCAGACATAAGGCTTCCAACAACTAAAGCATAAGGAATGTTTTTTCATTTGTTCTCGTCAAGATCATTTTTTGGGCATTGGCTTAAATGAAACTTGTCGCCCTTCACAATGGGAGCTATTCTTTGTGAACAATCACTCATCCTAAATCTTTGCAAAACTTTATTGATATAGGTCTCTTGAGACAAATCAAGAACACCTCTTACTTTTTCTCTATGTATTTTTTGATACCAATAACATAAGGGGCATCACCCATATCCTTCGTATCAAAATTCTTAGAAAGAAATTGTTTCACCTCATATAGCAAACCCTTATCTTTGGTTGCAAGTAAAATATCATCCACATATAGTACAAGGAAACAAATTTTACTCCCACTGACCTTCTGGTTTTTACATTGATCCATAATGTTCTATGCAAACCAAATGAAGAAATAACATCAGGAAATTTTAAATACCATTGACGGAAGGCTTGTTTCAGTCCATATATAGATTTCTTAAGCTTGCACCCCAATTGCTCACCATCACTAGAGGATAATCCTTCAGGTTGTTTCATATAAACCTCTTCCTCTAGGTCTCCATTGAGAAAATTCGCTTTCACATCCATTTCTTGCAATTCTAAGTCAAAATGTGCAACTAATGCTAAAATGATATGCATATAATTTTTCTTAGATATAGGAGAAAATGTCTCCTTATAGTTGATTCCTTCCTTCTGATTAAATCCCTTGGCTATGAGTCTTGCTTTATATATCTCAATTTTGCCTAATGAGTCTTTCTTAGATTTAAAGACCCATTTACATCCAATGGCTTTTGCACCATCAGGCTACTGAACAAGATCCCAGACTCCATTAGATGCCATAGAATTCATTTAATCTTTCATAGCATCATACCAAAATTTTGATTATTTATAATTCATGGCTTTTGAAATTGTTCCAGGATCATTTTCAACTCTAATTAATAGAGGACTATCCAAGGATCATGAAGTTCTGAAAGCACTCCATGAATTGAAGGGTCCAATGACAAGATCCAAAGACAAGCTTCTTCAAGAAGAGATGACCAAGAGAAACATGCCTGAACTAGTTAACAAGGAAAAGAATAAAGGAAAACACAAGGAGCTGAATAGGAGCACCTTGAAGATAATGGGCGAGCTCGCTTAGTGTGCCTCTGTTTGCTCAGTGTGCCACCTCCGCTCGCTCAGCCCAATTCCTAATTGAGAGCTTTTAGGCTTAGCGCGCCTCTGCTTGCTCAGCACGCCACCTATGCAAGAATTTTTATAATTTTGTTTATTTTTGTAATGGCCTTTAATATTACCAAAAATAGGCCTAAACTTATGTTTTTAGGTGATCATTAGAGGCTTAGCTATATAAGTACTTAGACTATGCTATTTTTTGGAAATCTTTGATTAATGAAATTAAGCGCATTTACTTGAATTGAGAGCTTAGACTCTTATTGGTTCTTGACTGAAACCAAATCGATTCTTATCAAGGAAGCTTTCCTTTCTAGTGAATCCTCCTCCGACTTATCGCTTTGTTACAGATCGTGGCGTCATTCGTCGTCGTTTCTTAATCTTCTCCATTTTTCCATTTAAGTTTCAAACAACAATTCATAGAGTCTTGAACTTTGCAATCCGCAAACGATCCAAATCTAGCATTCATGTCTTGGTAGTCATCATGTGGTAATCAAGGTTTGATTCCGAAGAGCATTTCGTAAAGATTTCTATCTATGTTATTTGCATTTTCATTTTTTTCTTCTTCTGGAAAATGAAAATTGAAAAATCATGATTCTTGCTTGTTTGTTGTTCTTTGTGTGTTTCTTGTGTGATTTTTGAGTTTAGCTTGAAATTGCCTTCAATTCCCCTATCTTTTTTTTTTAATATGGGTTGTTCTTCATGTACTGAGTGAGCTTGGGCGTGCTGAGTGAGACTGTTGTGTTAAAAATACGTCCAGCAGTGCTGAAAATACAATTTTCTCTCTCCTTCTCTCTCTAAACTCTCCCAAAAGCCCTAGAATCTCTCTATCCACCACCCACGACCACCATCAACCACCACGGGCCACCGTTGCTTACCACGAGACCACGGAACAGAGAAGAACCTCGTAATTGGAGCAGAATCTTCAAAACTCCTCTCGAAGTTTCGTTAGAGAACAGAGCTCACAATCCTTCTTTCTTGGTTTCCTTGAGGTAATCTTGGTTTCCTTTGTCTTCTAACTAGTTTTAGCTTCTCTTAGTGTCTCTTGTGTTTTGGGTACCGTTGTTGGAAGTTTTACGGCTTCCTTTGAAAACCCTTTGAAAATGAGATGTTGTAAAAGTCTCCTTTTTATGAAATTGATGTCATTTCTGTGATCCTTGTTGAACCCCGGTCACATTGGTGTGATTGGAATTTCAAAATGATGTCTTTTGGTATGAACTCCCAAAACACCGTTTAGCCTCTTTTTTATTTGAGTGGGTATTTGACCCCAAATGTTAATATTGATCTTACCTTGGAAATCTATACTAAATTGTCTTCGATTTGGTATAGAGCTCTATGTTTGGACGCAAATCCGCGTATTTAAAGGATCTCGAAACAACACCGTGAGTGGGAGAATGGAAAACATGTAGAGAAGGAGACATCATAGGTCACCTCATTCTTCTCAAGGGAGTGATGATGGCTATGAAGATGATAGAAGACATGGCATAGGAGGAATAGGGATGGAATGGAAGATGTGAAATTCAAACTTCCCAAGTTCCTAAGTACTAATGACCTGGAGGCTTATCTTGATTGGGAGATAAAAGTTGACTAAGTTTTTGATTGTCACAATTTTAGTGAAGAAAAGAAAATGAAGTTGGCTAGCTTAGAATTTGAGGGGTATGCCATGGCTTGGTAGACTCAAGTGCAAATGTAAAGAGGAAGATTGAGGAAACATAGATCGAATACATGGTTTATAATGAAAGGAATCATGAGAGAGAGATTTGTCCCACCTCAATATATAAGGGACTTGCATAACAAATTACAAACACTTTATCAAGGAAGTAAATGTGTTGATGATTACTACAAGGAGATGGAGATTTCTTTAGTAAGGGAAAACATTGAGGAGACTAATGAGGCTACAATGGCGAGGTTTTTGAATGGCTTGAATAGGTGTTGGATATAGGGGGAGCAACAAGAAGAATGAAGCCCATAAATTAGAAGAATGTTTTGAGCTTTTCACATGCCTTGAAGATTGTATTTCAAGTGAAGTGTAGAAGAGGCCAATCTTTTGATCCTTGCATTACATGCATATAATCATTAACATGCTTAAATGTTTTCATTAAAATATCAAAGCTACTTATACTTTGAAGGAATTAATTGAGTAATGTTTTTGGAAAAATGTAATTTCACTGTTTTAATCGATTACATAGCAAAATTAATTGATTATTTAGTTCATGTTTAAAACTGGAAAAGCTTTGATGAATATTTTAATCGATTACACCACGGATTAATCGATTATTTGGTTTGTGTTTAAATCTGGAGAAGCTTTAATGAATATGATGAGGACCTAGGAGGGGACATGACCAAAGCAACAAACTTGGAGGACATACAAGGTCTTGGAGGCCCAATGACAAGATCAAAAGCTAAAAAGGCTAAAGAGGCTCTAAATCTCATGGTGACCACTTTACTTGAGACAAGCCCAAGTCTAAAGGAAGAACAGCCCAAAATGATACACTTAATCCAATTTGAAGAC
>PYAF01002689.1:69434-80854 GCA_007407185.1 Glycine tomentella | reverse complement strand
CCGTTTTCAGTGATTCTTGACTCAAATTCGTAGTTCAGAAAGAGATCTTTCGTCTCGATTTGGAAACGCTTGAATCCGAGTTCTGTAGCATGAGATACACTCTATTCTTAACAGGACGTGTTGTTGGCTGAATTCTGGGTGTGAAATTCCATTCCTAGTTGATCCTAATCTCTAATCCTATTGGGGATCATATCAGAATATCTTAATTGATTACACATTTCTTGTAATCGATTACATAGTGTAAAATGAATATTGTGCATTCCTATGTTAATCGATTACATAGGCTATTTGAAAAAGCTTGCTTCACTGCTTTAATCGATTACCGATATACGTAATCGATTACACAAGTTGTCTCTGAAATAAAACTTTTCTGATTTAATCGATTACAGCTCGGGTTAATTGATTATCTTATTCATTGTGCAACCCAGAATGGAGCCTTGGACACTTTAATCAATTAAGTGACACTTTAATCGATTACTTAATGCATTTTAATCGATTATTTGGCGCGTGTAATCGATTATAGGTTGTTACAAAAATCTGTTATAAATAGAAGGCTTGGCTTGAAATAGAACTTGAACACTTTGAATTTTTTGAATATACACAAGCCTTCTAAGAGTTAGAAAGTGATTTTTCTGGGTTTACTTACTTCTTGTCCCACTCTTTAATCTTCATGGGTATTGAATGATTTCTTGGGCAAGAGATTTCAAAAGAGTAATGGAGAGCATGTTCTGAAATTCTGTTTCTGCAATTCAACCTTGATTGGTAACTCATATGCATTCATATTCGTTGGATCATCAGATTGTTTCTCTCCATAATCTTTAAGTGTAATTTCCTTTTTGTAATTTCAGTTATTTGATGCTATTGTTAGGGGTTCTTTGAAGCTTGTTCTAGGGTCGTGTTCTCTAGGGAAGAACAGAGTAGTGTTCTCTTGTTCTTGATCATTAGGAGTCTAATAGGGTTTTAGATTTTTATTCTTTATCTAGGGTTGATAAAGAAGGATTGTTGTAAAGCTGATAAGAACTGAATTTTATAATAGTGGAACTCTAATCTAGTGTTGATTAGAAGAAACTGGATGTAACTTCTCTTGAGAAGTGAACCAGTATAAATTGCTTGTGTTGATTTTCTTTATCTCTATCTCTACAAGTAATCTTGTTATTTGTTCTTGGTGTTATTATCATTATTACTCAACAAGTTCTGTTTTGAGCTATTGATTTCTTGTGTTGAGTAATTTGATTGATTAAAAGCATTCATGGTTTAAAAGTGACTAAGATCCTTTGATTATGATTTTATAAATAATTTTAAAAGACCAAGTTTAAACCAATTCACCCCCTCTTGGTTATTGTGGGTATTCCTATTGTTTCCAATAGGGACATTCAAGATGTTGTAGAGCTTCAAACCTACAACACCATGGATGAACTTATACATATGGCTATGAAAGTGGAGCAACAATTGAAGAGAAAACAAGCCTACAAGAAGTCTTCATATGGTTATTCATCTTGGAAGGATAACGACACTTCCAAGAAGGAGGGTTCTTCTTCCCAACATATTGAACGGTGGAAGTCTTCAAGAGGTAATCCTACTTCTTCTACTCAAATTCCTTCCAAAAATCTAGTTCCATTAAATTCTTTAAGTGTTTGGGTAAGGGTCGTATTGCATCCCAATGCCCTAACAAGAGGACCATGATTGTGTTGGAGAATGGAGAGGTGGATAGTGAATCATTTAGGAGTTCTCATAGTTCCTATAGTGAAGGTGAGGATGATTGTTTTTTAAACCGAAGGAGGGAGATCTTTTAATGATAAGACGCCTCATGGGAAGCTTGTACAAAGATAGTGATGATACACAAAGAGAAAACATTTTCCATTCTAGATGCTTAGTGAGTGGAAATGTTTGTTCTCTAATCGTTGATGGAGGAAGTTGCACCAAGTTGCAAGCACTAGATTAGTGGAGATGCTTGGTTTAAAAATTGTCCCTCACCTTAAACCTTATAAATTGCAATGGTTGAGTGACAATGGTGAGTTGGTGGTGGAAAAACAAGTGTTGCTTACATTCTTCATTGGCAAATATGTGGATGAAGTGTTTTGTGATATGGTTCCCATGGAAGTCGGCCATGTGTTGCTTGGTAGACCTTGGCAATATGATAGAGATGTGGTACACTATGGGGTCATCAATCGATACTCTTTCCTTCATAAAGGTAAAAAGGTAGTACTTTCACCTGTCTTCAAGTGAGGTGTGTGAGGATCAAATAAAAATGAGATGGAAAAGAGAAAAAGAAAACAAAATCAAAAAAGAAAAGAGTCATTTGAGAGAGAAAAGCCGAAAAGAAAAAGATGGCAAAAAGAGTGAAAAGAGAGTCATAAAAGAAAGTTTGTTCATCAAACCTAAGGAGGTTAAAAGAGTGATGCTACTAGCTATACAAAAAATGTATTTACTCATTCCCAATTATATGTGCTTGTCTTCTGGTGCCCTTGAGTTGCTTCAAGGTTTTGATACACTTTTAAAGGAGTTTGAGGATGTCTTTCCACAAGACATACCCCATGGCTTGCCTCCTTTAAGAGGAATTGAGCATCAAATTGATTTTGTTCCTGGAGCTTCACTTCCTAATAGGGCTGCCTATAGGAGTAATCCGGAAGCGCGACCAAGGAGATTCAAAAACAAGTTGAAGGGTTGATGCAAAAAGGATGGGTGAAGGAAAGCTTGAGTCCATGTGCAATGCCGATCATCCTAGTCCCCAAGAAAGACGACAAATGGAGGATGTGCATGGATTGTAGACCCATCAACAACATCACCGTGAGGTATAGACATCCTATCCCTAGACTTGATGATATGTTGGATGAACTTTATGGTTCTTGAGTTTTCACCAAAATAGATTTGAAAAGTGGTTACCATCAAATTAGAATGAGAGAAGGTGATGAATGGAAAACCGCTTTCAAAACTAAGTTTGGACTTTATGAGTGGTTGATCATGCCTTTTGGCTTAACCAATGCACAAAGCACTTTAACGCGACTCATGAATCATGTTTTGAGACACTTTATTGGCAAATTTGTGGTTGTTAACTTTGATGATATCTTGATTTACAGTTTTACCATGTTAGGAGTGTCTTTGAAGTGCTTAGACATGAAAACTTGTTTGCTAATAGGGATAAATGCACATTTTGCACCAATCAAGTAGTGTTTTTAGGTTTTGTTGTGAGTGCTAAGGGAGTCTAAGTGGACGATGAGAAAATTAAGGCTATTAGAGATTGGCCAACACCCAAAAATGCGAGTGATGTGAGAAGTTTTCATGGGTTAGCTAGTTTTTATAGGAGATTTATCAAAGAGTTTAGCACCATAGCATCTCCTTTGAATGACATCGTTAAGAAAAATGTGGTATTTAAGTGGGAGAGTGAACAAGAGAATGCCTTCAATGAATTGAAGGAGAAGTTGACAAATGCACCCTTTCTTTCTCTACCAAAAATTTCCAAATCTTTTGAAATTGGATGTGATGCATCCAATCTTGGCATAGGTGCTGTTTTGTTACAAGAAGGTCACCCAATTGCTTATTTTAGTGAAAAAGTTAAGGGTTCTATTTTGAATTATTCCACCTATGGCAAGGAACTCTATGCACTTATTAGAGCTTTGCAAACTTGGCAACACTATCTCCTTCCTAAGGAGTTTGTGATTCATAGTGACCATGAGTCACTCAAACATTTGAAAAACCAAGGAAAGCTTAATAAGAGGCATGCCAAATGGGTATAGTTCTTGGAACAATTTCCTTATGTGATTAAACACAAGCAAGGCAAGGCTAATGCTGTGGCCGATGCACTTTCAAGGAGATATGCTTTAATCTTCATGCTTGAAACCACGATGTTTGGATTTGATCACATAAAGGACTTGTATGCTCAAGACCATGACTTCTCTAAATTGTTTGAGTTTTGTGAAAATGGGTCTCACCAAGGGTTCTTCAGGCATGACGAATACTTGTTTAAAAATAAAAGATTGTGTTAGCCTCAAAGTTCTTTGCGTGAACTCATGATTTGTGAAGCTCATAAAGGGGGGTTAATGGGACACTTTAGGATCAAAAAGACTTTAAACATTTTGCATGAACATTTCTTTTGGCCTAAAATGAAGCATGATGTCATCAAATTTTGTTCTAATTGTATTGTGTGTCATAAGTGAAACACAATGAATACACTCAATTACCAAGAGGGGGGTAAATTGGAATAACCTTCACCTTTTTAAAATTCTTTATGAAATCAAAGTTTAGGATCTTAATCACTTTTAAAACCAACACAACTTTAATTCAATCAAGCCACTCAGTCCAAGATTCCAATCACAAAACCAGCACTTATCGAGTAATGAAGAAATCACAACAGCTGAAATATCAAGATAGCTAGAAGAAATAAAACAATAGAAATTAACACAAGCACATATACTGGTTCACTTCTCAAGAGAAGCTACATCCAGTTCTTCTAATCAAACTAGATTAGAGTTCCACTAATTCAAAAGTATTCTTTACAAGCAATTACAAGTGATTTTCTCTATCAATCATAGACAAAGAATCAGGGTACTAACACCCTATTAGAAATCAAATCACCAAGATCCTGAGAATCCTACTCAGATCTTTATCCCTAGAGAACACTACTCTAGAAAGCTTAAAAGAAACTCTTTGAACTTAGCCTTACAAAAGTATTTTGAAACTCAAAACAATCTACAAGAAAGTTTAAGAGAGACACAACCTGTGATCCTCAATGGATGAATGAATGCACGAATGATTTTACCAATCAGCACCAGGTTGTATGAATATCAAAGCTCATAATCAACTTTCTTGAAAAAAAAATTCTTGATTGACTTCAAGTATGAAGCAAAATGATCTTTTAATCTTCTCTATCATTTGATATAGTTTCTTGGCATCATGTAACATGCGACCGATGAACTAAACAGGGGATTGGTGCTTCCCTTCTTCTTGGACAAGTGCTGAGCTGACAACCTCGTCCGCCACTAAGAGATACAAAAGCAATGGTGCCTCTGGTCTAGGTCGACTCAAGACTGGTGGTGCAGCAATGGTCTTCTTGAATGTTTCAAAGGAATTGTTCAGTCTTGTTGAAAAACCTGTAAAATGGTTTCGCCTTCTCTGTGAGCTTTGGGAGGAATCGTGATAGAGCCACTAGTCTTCCGTTCAGTTTCTGAACTTCATTGACATTAGTTGGGCTATGCATCTGTAAAATGGCTGAGCATTTGTCTGGGTTGGCTTCAATTCTCCGGTATGTGATCATGAAACCAAGGAACTTTCCACCCCCACCACGAATGTGCACTTTTCGGGGTTAAGACGCATGTCATACTTCTGTACTTCTTTAAATACTTCTTCCAAATTTGTCACATGCTGAGCTACACTTTGAGACTTGACAACCATGTCATCAACATAGACCTCGACGTTGCGTCCGATCCGTTTTCTGAAGACACGGTCCATAAATCGCTGATATGTGGCCCCTGCATTTTTTACACCGAAAGACATGACTTTGTAGCAATTGTTGGCATCTTCAGTAATGAATGTCGTCTTCTCTTAATCTGGGGAGTGCGTCCTGATCTGGTTGTACCCGAAGTACGTGATAAGTGTCATATTTTAGCTATTTTCGAGATTATAATGTTGGCACTTATCTTTTGATTTTAGTAAAATTCTTGATTAATTTGCCCTAAACCTAGTTGTTTTATATTTTGTGTAAATATATGGCTGATCAAGGGGGTGAAACTTCTTCTATTGATTCTCCACCAGAAAAGCCACTTGTAATTGATAATATGGCTGATCAAGGGGGAGAAGAAAATAGACCACCAAGGTGGACTCTTGGTGACTATGCTTACCAACAAGGACCAAAACATTACAACAACATAGTCATCCCTCCTTTCAGTAACAAGGTTGTGGAACTGAAGCCAGCATTACTCAGTCTAATTAGCTCACACCCTTTTGCTGGTATGGATCATGAGGATCCATACACACATTTTTCTACCTTCATAGAGTTGTGCAGTACCATGGGAGCTTCTGATAAAGATGCTGAAGTTGTCTACCTCAGAGCTTTTCCATTCTCTTTGACAGGTAAGGCAAAGATTTGGCCCAGTTCCAACCAAACAAAAGTCTCAACACTTGGGAAGAAATTGAGGAAAAATTTATTGCAAGATTCTTTCCTCCATCTAGATTCATAAGCTCAAAATCATCCATTGCTACTTTTTCTCAACATTTTGATGAACCTCTCTGTGAAATATGGGAGAGATTCAAATCCTTACTGCGGAGGTGCCCAAACCATAACTTTGATGATGTTGCACAACTACATATTTTCTACAGTGGTTTGAGACCTCAAACAAAGATGATTCTTGATACCTCAGTTGGAGGTACTATGATGTCAAAGAGCCCAGAGGAAGCAATTGTAATCATTGACTCCATAGCAACCAGTGATTACCACTCTCACCATGATAGATCTCCGATTCAAAGGAAAGGTATAATGGAGCTGGATACTCAAAATGCAATTCTAGCTCAAAATAAACTCTTGACTCAACAATTAGAGGTCTTAACAAAACAGATATGCCAACTTCCTCAACAATTTCAGCAAAGTGGACCATAGAAAACATACCAAGCTCATCAAAGTCTAAGTTGTGATTTCTGTGGTGGTGACCATCAGAATGACCACTGTTCAACACCTAGTGAATGCCAACAAGAAGGAGAGGCTTATTATTTGCAGAACCAGACCAGAACTCAACAAAACTTCCAAGGAAACTACCAAGGCTACAGAAGTGGTCCAGGTTCAAATAAGCCTTATGGCTAGAGGCAGCAACATGATAATGCATATTATGGTCCCACTAACTCTTCTTTTGCAGGTCTCTCTGACAACTCTTATGCAAGTTCTTCAAATAGGAGTCCACCACAACATGCTCAGCCTGATAGAATTTCAAACATGGAAGATACTTTAACTCCATTTATGCAGATGTCCATTGTTGGATTTAAAGGAAGCAACAAGAAGATTGAAGCAAGGATGACTTGAAGTTTTAGCTTTTCACATGCCCAATCATTTTGATGGCATTTGTAATTGTCTAAGTGGCTCAAGTGTGTCTCCTTATGATCCTTCATTGAATTTGCATTCTCATCCTCATGCATACATGTCTTTGATTAATAAACTAATGTTGTTAAATGATTTTTCAAAATTCATGTTCTCACGGTTGAAGTTTTTGAAAAATGAAAACTTGTTGTTTCAATCGATTACTCGGAATTGTAATCTATTACATGCTTTCGTTTTAAATCTGGAAAAGTCATGAAGACCACATTAATCGATTACTGTGTTCTTGTAATTGATTACATAGTGTTAAATGAAATTCATGCATTGCTGCTTTAATCGATTACCATTAATTGTAATCGATTACATAGACTATATTAGGAAAACATGTTGTGCCGCTTTAATCGATTACCATTGATCGTAATCGATTACATAAGCCTATTGAAAAACTATGCTTTGTTGCTTTAATAGATTACTTGTCATTATAATTGATTATTATGTTCATAAACATTTTCCAGAAATCTTAAGAATAGTTTAATCGATTACACTTACGATTTAATCGATTACATTCTGTTAAAACTATTTTTTTATAAATAGCTTGTGGGTCTATAGTATTGTAACGTTTTTAAGAATTGATTTCTACGAAATACCCAATATCCAAAAGCTTTAGAATCTGAGAAAGAATTCGTTCTGAGTGAAAAAAACATTCTTCATCTAAACATAAGATTCACAATTGATTGTTGATGAAGTTTTAAGCAAGGTTTTAAACAAAGGTCTTCAAGAATGTTGTTCTCTACAATTCATGCATTCAAAATCTGTTTGATTGGTAGTGTTCATCTCATTCATTTGCTAAGGATCATGAGGTGATATCTTTCTTGAACTTTAGACTGTGTTAGTTCTTTTGTTTGTTTACAAGTTTGTGTAGTTTTCTAAAAACAAATAGTTTCTTTAAAGCTGTTTCTGGAGAAGGGTTCTCTAAAGGGTAGAACTGAGTAGTGTTCTCAGGTTCTTGATCTTAAGAAATCTATAGGGTTTAGATTTTCTATCTTTGTCTAGGTTTGACAAGGGAGATCTGTTGTAATAGCTTGTAAAGAATAATTTTTGTTTTAGTGAAATCTCTAACCAAGAGTTGGTTGGAAGTCACTGGATGTAACCTCCAAGGTTGTGAGGTAACCAGTATAGATCGTTGAGTTCTTTATTCTAATTCTGTTCATTTCTCATTGTTTGTTTTTGGGTGATCAAGAAATTATCAACAAGACTTATTTTCTGGCATTACTTGATTTCCAAGGGTGATTTTGGTTGGAAGAAAGGTTCTGGATTTAAAAAGATTTCAAGTGATATGATCCATATTATAAATTCCATAAATTGTTTTAAGTAAAATTTTAAATTCCTGGTTTAAACCAACTCACCCCCCCTCTTGGTTTATTTGAAAAGTGTTCATTGTATTTTCATCCATCACCAATCAGAAGAACACTGATGCTTCCATTAAAAGTCTTGAAGTTCAAGTTGGATAGCTTCCAAAACAACTGTCAGAGCATAAAAGTGGACCCTTTCCAGCAAACACACAGATTAACCCAAAGGAACCAAGGGAATGTTTTAGAGTGGATGTCTTGGATGAAAAAGTAATTTTTGACTCCAAGAGGCCAATTCGAAGCAAAAATTGTTCAGAGAAAACATTGACAGAAGCATTTGAGGAGATGAGTGAATTAGATGCTTTCAAGGAAATTCTTTACCAGCAATCTGTCTTTGAAGAATTGTTAGAGGAAAAAAAAAATCAAGAATCAGAAATAAAGGTAAACGCAGTACCTTCACATTTTAAAAATGTTTTTCTTGCAGGTAATTCAAAGACACCAGTTACCACTAATTCAATTCTTTCTAAAAAGAAATTGGTGTAGGAAAACAAAGAAGCCATTGGCTCACCAATATTAACCAATTGCTGGAAACCTGAGCCATAACTAAGGCGTCCAGCTAAAAAGACATTAAAGAAGTGCTCCTGGGAGGCAACCCAGTGTTTTTAAACTTTGTTTTAATTTGTGTTATTTAAATTTTATGTCTTATGTTTTTTTATAAAATTTACTTTTTGAATTCTATGTTTTATATATCATCTCTTTTGTTAGAGCTACCATTTCAGGGCTTGGGGACAGGCCTATTTTTCAAAGCAGATGATGATGAGGACATGGCAGATCCTGCTAATTATCTTAAATGGAGGAGACTAAGCTCCTCAACAATGATCTTCAAAAATCTGTGACATAATCTTTATGTTTCTTTACTACTTTGTGTTAAATTTACTACTTTATTTTCTTATTTACCTTTTGCGTAGATAAAATTGCGCGCGTTTATGATTTTTATTTTGTTATGCGCAACTCTAATGGTGTACATAGAGGGTTCCCTCTTTTTGGAAGTACACATTTTTTATAAAATTTTAAACATAGTAGTAAGATATGTATAAATTTTTTTGGGACTTAAAAAGACAAATATTTCTGGAACACAACATGTCTTTAAAAGAATCAACAAATTTGAAAATTTGCTTTTTGGATCAAAACACAACATTTATTTTAGGAAAACTTTGAGAAAGAAAAAAAAAGGAATGACTTTCCAAATACCAAATGAAGGCAGATGTTTTTTACATGAACTTGATAAAGAACAAACTCTGAAAATTCTGAATTTGATTTGAACATGGAAACAAGCCTTAAGCCTAGTGACTATGTGTAACCACAGAAATAACATTGAGTTTCCTCACTGACATGTTCTATAGTTAAATTTTGCATAAATTTCTGATTGTCATAACATATGATGCATGGAAATGATTTAGGCCTTCTTTCTTTCTTGTTTAATTTAAGCCACTGGCCAAAAAACTATCCCAATGAATAAATAATTTACCATTTGCAAGCCCTTTGAGCCAAACACTTGATATTTATTGAAACACTAATCTAGGATAAGAGTTTCCTACCTTACCTTAGGTTAGGAAAGCAAAAGGATGTTTTGTTGGGAATATCTCTAATTTGGGTAGCTAATGTGATGTAAATACTTTGTTTTACATGTGGCTATTTATAGCAAAGAAAAGTAAAAGGAAAAAAAAGAGAGAGAAACAAAGTCTTTGTGAAAAAAAATAAAAATATGAATTATGTACATTATGTTCTAAATTGTACAGGGTGTTGTAAATTCTATAAGTTGGGGAAATGGGGGGTTGGTATAAAGAAAATATTGAAAACTTGGTAGCAGAGATAGGAAATGATGATAGTGTGTTTATATGTGCTCTCCTATTCTCATGGTAACTTTGAATATCCAGAAAAATAGAGATTTCCTTCAAAGCCAGGCCCAACATTAAAAGTCCTAATGATCCATGATAATTATGTACTTATCCTTGATTTGATGGGAAGTGAACTGCAAAATTAATCTATGACATATCAGTGTTGGAATTGAGAAACAAATACTTACCTGTGGGAGAATCAAACACCTTTGAGAGGTTTTCATCTGTTTAAAATCAATCAAAGTATTTTTTCCGATGTTCTTTATAAACAACATGTGAATTGATCTTAACCTCATTTGGTTTGGTGAATCTCATCTTTTGTACTTTCATTTCTCATTGCTGATTTTGAAAAAAAATGTTGTTATGATTACTTTTGAAAATTGATTCTTTACAAAGCATGTTCATATTAAAATATTGTCTTTTATACTCCTATTATTTAGTAGTTTTTCTTACAAATTGCTTGAGGACAAGCAAGATTCTAGGTTGGAGGTAGTGATAAGTGTCATATTTTAGCTACTTTCGAGATTATAATGTTGGCACTTATCTTTTGATTTTAGTAAAATTCTTGATTAATTTGCCCTAAACCTAGTTGTTGTATATTTTGTGTAAATATATAGGGTGTTATTCACATTTTGGAAGATTCATTCACTCAAATCTGGTGTTTTTATAGGTTTTAATGGTACCCGGAGCATCCAAGCAAGTAAGACAAGCACAAAAGGGCAAAAATGTCAATAGAGAAAATTTCTGCAAGCAAATTAACCCAGAACTCGCCTAGGCTAATGACCTTTCTTCACCATTAAGAGTTAACTCGCCCAGTGAGTATTTTATGTGTAATTTATTTGCCCAGGCGAGTGGCATCCTTCAGCATTAAGCTTTAACTTGCCCAGGTGAGTGAAAACAAGCTAATTTGGTCGCCTGGGCGAGTGCACATCAACAGGTGACCATTTCCTATAAATAGGTGTAACACCCCAATATTTTTATATACGTGTTAAATGTGTAATTTAGGAAATGTTTTAGATCAATTAGTAATATGTGATTAAAGGATTTTTTACCTAGAATAGAGATTAGAAAAATTTCAATACAATACTCCTAGGTAATAAATTACTAATAGGTGACAAGAAAATCTAGAATAGAATTTCTAGGAACTTTACTACA
>PYAF01002689.1:28445-50822 GCA_007407185.1 Glycine tomentella | reverse complement strand
AAATGACATTTAATGGCATAAAAGGAAGAAAAACTTGTCTTTCTTCCCCTTAAGCTTGAAGTCCACGTGAAGAAGGATGTAGAATGGGCAAGAAAATTCATGAATAAGCCACTTGTAAAGGCAAGCTTCATGAAAGAGACAAGTGGTGGACACTTGGGACATGTATACAAAATGAGAAGAAAAATCTTCTCTTGTCTCCGTTGGTAGAACACGTGGACAACTCTAGACATTATTTCAACAATCCCAACGGTCAAAAGTTAGATGTATGGGATAGTAGTGTATCTTTAAAATTTTAAGGAGATCCAACGGTTAATGAATCCATAATTAGTATTTTACTAAAACAGGTTTTGTGATAAAAAGTGGAGAAGTTCCAAGACATGCCAACTAAGTGGGACACTTGTTTTCCTTCTCCTTAAACTTGTAAACCACGTGAATGAAGGAGTAGAAGGGAGTAGAATCTTCATGATAAGCCACTTGGAAAGCAAAGCCACATGATGGAAACAAGTGGCATGACACTTGTATGGTGTATGTTAAGCTTAAGAAGATTTTTCTCATAAAAGTAAAAAATCATCATTAACTTAGTTACAATTCAATGGAACAAGAGGTAATTTAGTTAGAATGAAACTAAATGAAGGTCATTTAGTTAGAAAGGGCAAATATGTCCATGAATATTAAATTATTTCCTAAACACTATATAAAGGGGGGACCTAAAATGCAAATCATTTTCAAGTCACTTTCTCTACCCCAAAATCACGTGTAACTCTCCCTTATATCACTCTCCTTCTTTCATTTTCAAAGCTTAAACCAAATAAGAAAGAAAAAACCCCACACCTTGAAGAAAATCATGTGGAAGCTAGGAGTTGTTAGAAGAACTTGACAAGCTTTCTAGGAACATACAAGGTATGTATAGGGGAGTTTATGCTAAATATAGTTTAAGTGTTGTTTTGTGTAAATAAGTGTTTGAATATTTATGTGTTGTTGAGTGTTTTCATGAAGTTCATGTGTTGCTAAGAGTTTTTATGAATTTCTCTAAATTCCATGTGTTGCTGAGTGTTTCTATAAACCTCTGTACATGAATAATATGCTGAGATTCTGTACATAATATAAAGTTGAGTTCCATACTTTATGTTGAGTTTCTGAGTAAAATAAATATAAGTTAATGAAAAGAGATATGAAATAAGGGAATCAGTTTCATATGTTTATAAGAGTTACCTCAGAGAGGAGGTATAAGAGTTGTCTCAAGAGGAGGTGTGTCAGATAGCTGCAGGAACTGAGTTCGAGCGTTCGGATAAGAGAGGTCTGAGCTGGGGGTACTTGACAGTGGGGAACTCACACCACCCATGATGATCGCATGAGTGTGGGTGAAAATCCTGTTGCAACACTGTGGGACCCTGACTGATCGTTTCAGTTCTATGCCACAGAGATGGGGCTATCTTGACTGTTGGTACCAATTAATAAGAGTCTAAAAAGAAGCATGCACTTTTTTAAAAGATGTTGTCATATGTTTTATTTGCTTAAATTATATTTATCATAAACTTACCCTGTATTTTTGTGTCTGTGGCTGACACCTACTATGACCCCGATTTGATTTGGGTGAGTAGATGAACAGTGAAGAAGGATTGATAGATTGTTCTGATGAAAGGATATATTGAAGATATCTGATTGAAGATGTTTTGTATGATGAAATATTTGAACCGTTTGTAATATGAATTAGAACAAATATTGAACTGTATTGTACTTTATATTTTACTAAACCTTTAAATATTAATTAGTGACAAAATTTATTTGAAATTAACCATAGTAAACTTTAGTTTGCTATTTTATCTATAAAAGAAAAAGTATTTTTCAGTAAAAATCAATACAACCTAAAAAGGGAATTTGAGGCGCTACAAGTTCTTGAGTGTTATTCAAGATCACTATCTTCCTTTAAAAACAAAATGAATACCACACAAATTACCTTCAAGGAGGGTGTCTCCCTCAATCGTGCTCCGATGTTTGAAGGAGAGCATTTCAGTTTTTGGAAAAATAAAATGAAATTCTTCATTCAATCAAATGACCCAGGTGCTTGGAATGCAATAGAAAAAGGTTATTTGATTCTTATAAAAACTGTTGGTAATGATATGATACCCAAAGAATGGGATAAAATGACAGATGCTGAAAAGAGAGTTGTTCAGTATGATTTCAAAGCTAAGAACATGATTACTTCTACACTTTCTTCTGATGAATTTTTTAAAATTGTTAGGTGTGAAAGTGCAAAGGAGATGTAGGAGATGTTAGAAGTAACTCATGAAGGTACATATGAAGTAATAAGATCAAGGAAGCATGCATTGATTCATGAGTATGAAATGTTCAAGATGAACACTACAAAAAACATATCTCAGCTCCAAACAAGATTCACTCACATAGTAAACCATCTTCTTGGTCTTGGGAAAATTTTTGATACTGAAGAGTTGAACATCAAAATCTTGAAGTGCCTCACAAGACCATGGCAACCAAAGGTGACAACAATCAAAGAATAAAAAAAGATCTATCCAAGATGTTTATGGCTGCACTTTTTGGTGACCTTCTTGAATATGAACTTGAAATGTCACAACTAACCAATGCAGAAGATATAGACAAGAAACATAAAAGCATAGCCTTGAAAGCTGCATCCTCTAAAGTGGAAAAGGAAGAAAATTCAAGTGAAGAAGATGATGGTTACAACATGAATCTAATTGCCAAAAGGTTCAGCAAGTTCATGAGAAGAAACAAGAACAAAAAGTTCACAAAGTTCAACAACAACAACAATAAAAAGAGTGACAACAACAACAACACAAACTTCACTTGCTTTGAATATGGTAAGCCTGACCACATTAAATCTGAATGCTCTATCTTTTTGAAAAAGCAACAAGGTGAAAAGAAGACAAAGAAAGAAGGAAAGCCTAAGAGAGCCTATAGCATGGGAAGACAATGAGTCAACAACTTCTGAATCATCAAGTGAGAATGAAGAAGTAAATGTATGCTTCACATCCACAATAAGTGAAGATGATGAATTATCAAGTGCTGAAACAGAGGTAAATTCTGAATTTGATCAAGTTGTTGATGCTTTCCATGAAATGCATAAAGAGGATCAAAAGATTGCAAAATCCAATAATAGGCTAAAAGGAAATCTTAGGTGGCATGTCACAAAACTTGCTGAAATGAAAACTGAAATTTGTAACTTGAATGAAGAAAATGAAAAACTTGCTTCAAGCTACAAAATGAATGGATGTGTATGTGCTTCTTCTTCATCAAATGTTGACAAATACAAAGCTTTGCAAGAAGAGTTTGATGAGTTCAAAAAGAGTTAAGGTGAAAAACATATGATAGTACTTTCAGAAAATAGTTACTTGGTTGATCTTTTGAAAAGGCTTTATAAAGGAAAATGCAATTTAGTTGAAATGCTAAGTGTGCAAAAATATGCTGGAGATACTTCTGGAATGGGTTACAAACATGGATCAAAATCTTTTGGAAAAACCAAGTTTGTGCCTCCAAAACAGAAATATCAAAAAGTTGTTTCAAAAACAAAGTTTAATCATATGACTCATTTTGAAAGATCATCAAGAGTTGTAACTTGTAACTATTGTATGAAGAAAGGTCACACATCATATAGATGCTATGCTAAGACATTCTATGTGCCAAATGGAGATTGCATTTGGGTGCCAAACAAAAAGAAAATAGCTAACCCCTAGGACCCAACCTTAATTGGATACCTTCCTTTGTAAATTGATTTGAATTTTGAAGGTGTGTCTAAGAGCAAGATCATCATTATGGTATCTTGACAGTGGCTGCTCTAGACACATGACCTGTGACATATCAATGCTCACAAATTTGTCTCTTAAAGATGGAGGATTTGGCACTTATGGAGACAATAACAAAGGAAAGATAGTTGGTGAAGGAAATATAGGAGACAACTTTAAAACCAAGATCAGAAATGTTCTCTATGTGTAAGGTTTAAAGCACAATCTTTTAAGTATAAGCCAACTATGTGATAAAGGACTCAAAGTGTCATTCAATGACAAGTGTTGTATGATATGTGATGGTCAAAATGGTGAGGTGATTCATATAGGTAAAAGTTTATACAACTTGATGGATCAATGGGTAAAGGAAAGGAATAACCAATTGCTGAAATGAAATAATCAACACTAGTCCAAGAGTCAAAAGATTGGAGAACTACAAGAGATCTCTCTCTCGACAATATAATTGGTGAAGTTACAAAGGGAGTATCTACTTGATCTTCATTGAGAAATCTCTGTTGTAATATGGCTTTTGTTTCACAAATAGAACCTAAGAGCATTGAACAAGCCTTACTTGATGAACATTGAATGCATGCCATGCATGATGAACTGAATCAATTTAAGAGAAATGAAGTTTGGGAACTTGTTCCTAGACCTTCTTTCAAACTTATTGGCACCAAATGGGTGTTTAGAAAGAAGCTTGATAAAAATGGTATCATAGTCAAAAACAAAGTTAGATTGGTTGCAAAAGGTTACAACCAAGAGGAAGGCATAATTATGAGGAAACCTATGCTCGATTAGCAAGGTTAGAAGCTATTAGATTGTTGCTTGCATATGCATGTTTAATGGATTTTATACTGTTTCAAATGGATGTTAAAAGTGCTTTCTTAAATGCATATATTGAGGAGGAAATTTATGTGGAGCAACCTCTTGGTTTTGCAGATTTTGTAACATCCTCAAAATTATATCTTGAAGTTATATTTATGATTTATTATGGAAGTAGGATGAGAGTTGGATATAAGAATAGGATAAATTTTATTTGAACATAAGCTGCCTAAAACTTTCATTTCTGCCACCCGAATTGAGAAATTTATTTCTCTCTCAATTTTTATCCAAATTTAGTGTATGATGTATGGAATTAAAGATATAGATGTCTACTACAACATATCAAAAATTAAGATAAATATAGTTTATGTATTGCTTGCAGTAATTAAAACATTAAGAGATGTCAGTATGGAATTTCTCAGCTTGCTGGTAGTTTTGAAGTCTAGATTAAAAATGTTATAGCCAGAATTTTATAACTCCAAATAAAGCATGTGATACCTTGTTAGAAAGCTTAGGAAGTATAGTTTAACATACTAGAAGATGATAATTTTTGGACTAGTATATTGGTATAGAATAAACAATGAGTGAACCCCATCTGGTTAAGTGTTTCTAGCCGTTTTGACCTTTTGGATTGGACACGACTTCTAAACCTTGAAATTTTGGACCAAGGAATCAAATATTCAGCTCAAATTGGGACTATCCAGAAGTGGATTCCCGTGCAAAAGCCATAGAATAGGCATAGCTAAGTGAACTAATAGGAAGAAAAGTTTGGTAAACCAAAGTCAATGGTAAGTCAATGAAGATAAGCTTTTTGAGTCAACCTTTCTAGGTGGCCCTTCAAGGTGGAAAGCAAGCATTAAAACCAATCAATTTTTTCCTCTTGAATAAGCCTTTCCACGTGCATAGGCCAGCTGCCCCCAAGTCAAGGATTAAATGGAATCTTGACCAAGAAAAATCAAGTCAAGATAAGGCTTAAGTCATAATATCTTCTAAGGTAATGATTACCTAGTTAAATTCTAACCAAACTAAATCCTAATTCAGTTACAACCCAACTAAATCACTTAAAACACAACTGAATAAATGAGTATAAATAGCTAGGGCTGTGGAAAAAATTCACGTAGGAGCTAGCATCCCAAAGCCAAGGCCAATTCCAATTTTCCTTGTGTCTTGCTTTCATTGTCTTGCCTTCTATTTGTTGCCTACAAACCTTGACCTCTTCTACCACCTCATCCAACAATCAATTTCTTCTTTCAAGGCTTCATTTCTTAGAAGATATTCAAAGAGAAGCAGCCACTTAATTAATTTCAAATCCAAATCCATTTGAGGTAGGCTAGGCTTCAATCTCTAGCTAAGAATTTATTTGGACTAACCTATATGTTTAAATGGGCAGATTTATGGTTGATTATTTAGGCTGGAATTTCATGTCATTGAAGGTTATTTTATGATGTGAAAATGTTGATTTAAATCATAGGATAGGTGATGATTTATAGGCTGAAATATTAGTGATGTTTAGAATGATATTTGGTGATCTTGGAAGTGGTTTTGATGACATTTGGGCTGTTTGTTCATATTTTCATTATGGTACTATTTTGAATTAATTTTTAGAAGAAGAGGCTGAATGGTATGTAGTTAAATGGTTCAAATGCTTGAGTGATTAAATTTGAGGATGAAGTAGTATGGTGGTAGGTGAAAGGAGATTAAGATGCATGCTAGGTTTTAATCTTTTCATGTGAAGGTTTAAAGGAATTAAAAATTAATTGAGAGATATATTGTGGTTTATTAGTTAGATTACTAACATGATTTTTCTGTAGCTTGAGGATATTCAATGGTCATGTCTATGTTGGTAATGATCTTACTTAAATAAGGTATGATAGTTTAACCATACTTGTGGTACGTATGATGTTATGATAACAACATTTTTCCATAAGGTGTTATGTATTTTGCTTATGGATTTTATTATGGATGGATGTTGATGTGATGATAGGTTGATTCATGTTTCCAAGTCCAGTACGAGATTTATGAAACAGAATCGAATACTACATACAATACGATATGTACTGACCAGGTGCAAATATATGGCATAAATCATGCATGTTTGCATAAGACGATCGCAGCATCTACATCCAGTACGAGGTGTAGCTACATGCAGTACGATATGTAGAGGCCATGTGCACCCTTGGAAAATTCATTTCATGCATTCATATAGTTTGCATAATTATTTTATGATGATTTACTAACGTACTAACGTGTTTTGGTGGTTTAGTTTTGCCTACTGAGAAATTTTATTTCTCACTAGATATGTTTCATTTTTTTATAGATGGCAACAATGGTCAATTTCATTGACGCCTTGGACTGATGGTGGTACAAAGATAAAGAATTGTCTCTAGGAAATGAATGATGAAAGTGTTGTAGTATCTTTATGTATCGTTGAGAATCACTCTTATACAAGGACTGTGACTACGTATTATATATATATATATATATTAGTTTAACAACTTCTATAACTTCTATAATTTATATGTTTTAGAATTTATACTAGGATCCGTTCAGTAAAAATAAAATAGTAATAAAAATTATCTAACAATTCTTAAAAATTTAACCCAAATAAAAATATAATATCTAGAATAATTTTAGGTCGTTACAAATTTCAAATATCCTAACAATGTTTTCAAACTGAAGAAAGCTCTTTATGGTTTAAAACAAGCTTGATCTTGGTATGAGAGATTGAGCAAATTTCTGCTTGATCAATCTTTCATAACTGGACATATTGATAAAACCTTGTTCACCAAAAGGCAAAGCAATGATATCTTATTGGTTCAAGTATATGTTGATGATATAATTTTGGGTTCAACTAATCAATCATTGTGCAAAGAATTTTCTATCTCTATGCAAAATGAGTTTGAGATGTCTATGATGGGAGAATTAACATTCTTGCTTGGACTTCAAGTGAAGCAAATGAAGAATGGGACATTTCTAACGCAAACCAAATATTGCCTTAAAGTGATCAAGAAGTTTGAAATGGAGAAAAGTAAGGATGCTGCAACTCCAATGGCAACATCAACCTATCTTGATTCAGATGAAAAAGGAAAGAAGGTTGATGAGTCAAAATACAGATGAATGATTGGATCCTTACTATATTTGACTACAAGTAGACCTGATATCATGTTGAGTGTGTGTTTGTGTGCAAGATATCAAGCAAATCCCAAAGAATCACACCTCATAGCAGTCAAAAGAATCATCAAATATCTCAAATCAACACCAAGAGTTGGTCTTTGGATATCCCAAAGGTGCATTACTCAACTTAATTGGATATTCTGATTCTGACTTTGCAGGATGCAAATTGGATAGAAAAAGTACTAGTGAAACTTCCCACCTAATTGGTAGCTCACTAATCTCATGAATGCAAAAAGCAATCTTGTGTTGCTCTATCAACTGTTGAAGCTTAGTACATCTCTGCTGGAAGTTGTTGTGCCCAAAGCCTTTGGTTGATGCAACAACTACAAGATTTTGGTGTAGAATTAAAAGAAATTCCCTTGCTATGTGACAACACAAGTACCATCAACATATCCAAGAATCCAATAATACACTCAAGGACCAAGCACATTGAGATAAGACATCATTTCCTCAAGGATCACATTGGAAAAGATTTTTCACTTCTTGCTTGGCTTGTAAGGTTGTGGCAATAGGAGGTTGGAGTGATGCGGTAACATCAAAACTGAGTTCATTGATACATATAATCAATTGGCTGATATATTCACTAAACCCTTGGCTAGAGATAGATTTTATACTCTTAGAAACATGCTAGGTATCCTTGATGAGTCTAACATTTGCTAGCATGCTTGTTATGTACTTGTCTATATGAAATTGCATCTTATTTGACTAATCTTCACATGAGCTTCAAAATTTGAAATGTATTGCATATTCACTGTTCATTCTACAAAAATTATTGTAATAATTGATTAAGCATCAAAATAATCGATTAAATGATCATTAAAAAGCATTTCAGAAAAAATTTATGCTTATGTAATTGATTACCTTGTGAATTTAATCGATTACTCAATGTTTAAAGTGATTTAAAAAATTTGGTTCTTTGGAGTAATCGATTACGACAACGAATTAATCGATTACGCATGTTATACAAATTTTTTCCAGAATTATTTTGGACGGAATAATCAATTACAGTTATGAAATAATCGATTACATATGAAGCAAAGTTTTTTAGAAATCAAAACTTCTCTGGATTAATCGATTACAAAATATGGTAATTGATTACTGTTTGCTGCTCTGGTTTGTAGTCTCACTGACTTAATCGATTACGAGCTTATGTAATCGATTATCTATGGCGTTACTACAAAATCTGCAAGATTTCTTGGAAATCAAAACTGTACAACTGACTCCAAATTCAAAATTCAAATATTCTGCAAATCAGTTAAGTCTCTAATTACTCGAAATAGTTGTTACAACATTTAAAAATTCAAAAATTAAACCCCAAAACTTTATAAATACAACTTTTCACAAGAGAGAAATTCACACCTGAGTTCCTTCTCTCTACTTTGTGCTCATTGAAATTTCTGAGCTTTCTTCTTCTCTGTTTCTAGCCCAAACTCTAACCATTTCTATTTTCCAATCCTATACACCATGTCTACTTCTAAGAAAATCAAAATTGGAAAAAGAAAGACAGGGGAATCATCAAATCCTTATGGGAACATAATGCTTTCTTGGTTTCCTGAAGAAAAGGATAGGATGAATTATACCCAATTCAATGCCACAAAGCTGATTATGCCCCCTAAATATTTGAACCTCTACTGGTTCATCAATGAAGGATTTCAATTCCCAACCCTTCTTGAAATTCAGGGCTTGAGGAAGTTTGTTGAGCTTAAGGGTACTTTCTACCCTGAGCTGGTGAAGGTGTTCTACACCTGTATGAAGGCTAGTATGGATGGGGTAATTTGCTCTCAAGTGAAGGTTATTCCCATGATTATTGATGAAGAGGTGTGGGTTGTTGTTGTTGGTATTTCTCCTGTAGGTGTAAGGATATTTGAAGAAGAAATTGGTGGGTATAACAAGATTGACACCTATAGAGGGATGCTTCAAGACCCTCATGTTAGGCTGAAGCTGAGGCTTGGAACTGGGAATATGGCAAGTGAAGACAGGCTTCTTCATTATATCACAACATATATTCTGACTCCTAGGTCCACAAACCATGCCCAAGCTACTGATGATGACCTACAGCTTGTATATGGCATCACAACTTCTACCCAAATCAACTGGGTGCTTGTGTGTGTTGAGACTATGTTGAAGGCATCTAGATTGATCAACTACAATTTTACTTATGCTGTGTTGATCTCTAGGTTTATTGATCATTTTAAAATTGATGCTATGATGAGATTGTTGACAACACAACTGATATTGTCAGCCTCATCAAAACAAAGCATTTGCAAAAGCTTGGATTGACAAAAACACCTCAAGGGTGGTAGATGGTTGGTCAGCTGCCTCAAGCTGGAGGTGCTGAATGAGAAGCTGCTAAAGAAGAGGAACATGAAGATGCCCATGCTCAAGCATAGTATTCTTCATTTGAATCTCTCATGATTCAAAAGATGGATGATTTACTATCTATCCACCATGAGCATAGAGCTGAGACTAATTCATCCTTGGAAGAGATGAAGTCTAGGCTTGAGAATATAGAAGCTAGGATTGTTCTTGATGAGTTTGATAAACTCATTTAGTTTTCTTATACTTCATGCTCTGTTATGTTTTTATTCTATTTCTATTTGGATATTAATGTTTTCATGATCAATGTATTGCACTCTCCCTTTCAATGAATAATATTTTAGTTTCTATTCTCCTTGCTTATGATATGTATGTTGCTACTTTTGTCTTTAACCAACTAAATAGGGGGAGAAATAATCTGATATAATAAGGGAGAAATATAATAAGTGTTGTGTTTTATTTTTTGCTCTATTTTAATATTGAAATTTTACCTAAGTCAGGGGGAGCAAAATTTAAGAAGGAATTGATCAATGTTTAAGCATAACATAATTAACACTTGACATTCTTGACACTTGTCTTGGAAACAAGCTGATTTGATTTCAGGATATCAAGTATTAGGTTCCTACTATTCATCCCTCAAAGCACTTAAAAGCTAAACAAATGTTCAATTGATATTTGGCATGTTCAAAGCAAAAAAGGGGGAGATTGTTGAATATAAATATAAGAGGAGCTAGAAGAAGATCAAATCAAAGATGAAGCTTGTTGAAGGAAGATTTTAGCTTTTCACATGTCAAGGCATTTGTAATGGGTTAAGTGTATGAGAGGCTAATCTTATATGATCCTTGTATTGCATGAACATGACCATTAACATGCATACATGATTTTACTAAACCATTAAAGTTGTTCATGTTTTAAAAAGAAGTTAATTTCTCATGGTTAAGTTTTTTGGAAAACAAATTATCACTACTTTAATCGATTACATGAGAATATAATCGATTACATGTTTCTGTTTATTCTGGAAAATCCATGAAGAACACTTTAATCAATACTCGTAATCGATTACACAAGTTCATTTTTAAATATGCATGACTGCCTTAATTGATTACCACATTCAGTAATCAATTACCTAGGCTTATTTTAAAATTATACATGTCTGCTTTAATCGATTACCATATTCTGTAATCGACTACATTAGCTTATTTCAAAACAAAACATGTCTGGTTTAATCGATTACTTTGTTCATTATAAATCCCAGATTGAGCTAAGAAGGTTTTAATCGATTATCTGATACTTTAATCGATTACATATGAAAATTTAATCGATTATAATGGCAATTTAATCGATTACAGTCTGTTACAAAAGTTGGTTATAAATAGAATGTGAGTTTGTTTGAAAGGTACAACTCTTGACTTCGAAAAAGCTTTCACAAGCCTTCTCAAAGTTAGAAAGGATTTTCTGAGCTAGATAATTCTTGTCCACTTTTTAAATCTTCATGGTGTATTGAAATATTTCATGGACAAAGTTTTCTAAGAAGTTTTTGGAGAGAAAGGTCTGAAATTGATTTATGCATTTCAACTTTGATTGGTAATGCATATTCATTGGATCATTAGGTTGTCTCTCTCTATTAACTCTTGTTGTAAATTCATTTTTGAATTCTTGGTTGTTTGTAACTCTTGTAAAGGGTTCTTTAAGCTTTTTCTAGAGTGGGTTTCTCTAGAGGGAAGAGTAGAGAAGGGTTCTCTATGTCTTGATCATTAGGAATCTAATAGGGTTTTAGATTTATGTTCTTTATCTAGGTTTGATAAAGAGTGATTGTTGTTGTAAAGCTTGTAAGAACTGAAATTTGATAATAGTGGAACTCTAATCTAGTGTTGATTAGAAGAACTGGATGTAGCTTCTCTTGAGAAGTGAACCAGTATAAATTATTGTGTTGTTTTCTATTCTTTAATCTCTTATGGCTATACTGATCTATGTTTCTTGGTGATATCTACATTACTTAACAAATTCTGTTTTAAGCAATTGTTTTCTTGGGCTGAGTGATTTGATTGATTTGAAGCATTTTTGTTCCAATTGTGATTAAGATCCTATAACTTTGATTTTCAAAAGTTTTTAAAAGGCCAAGTTTAAACCAATTCACCCCCTCTTAGTTATTGTGTTTATTCCTATTGTTTTCAACCTTTTAAAATTCTTTATGAAATCAGAGTTTAGGATCTTAATCACTTTTAAAACCAACACAACTTTAATTGAATTAAACCACTCAGTCCAAGATTCCAATCACAAAACCAGCACTTGTTGAGTAATGAAGAAATCACAACAGCTGAGAGATCAAGATAGCAAGAAGAGATAGAACAATAGAAATTAACACAAGTACATATATTGGTTCACTTCTCAAGAAAAGCTACATCCAGTTCTTCTAATCAAACTAGATTAGAGTTCCACTAATTCAAATGTATTATTTAAAAGCAATTACAAGTGATCTTCTCTATCAACCCTATACAAAGAATCAGAGTTCTAACACTACTCTAAAAAGCTTGAAAGAAACTCTTTGAACTTAGCCTTACAAAAATATTTTGAAACTCAAAACAATCTACAAGAAAGTTTAAGAGAGACACAACGTGTGATCCTCAATGGATGAATGAATGCATGAATGATTTTACCAATCAACACCAGGTTGCATGAATATCAATGTTCAGAATCAACTCTCTTGAAAAAATTTTCTTAACTCATCTTCAACTATGAAGCAAAATGATCTTTTAAACTCAAACAAGAAATCTAATACTCAAAAAACTGTTTCTTGGACAATGAGAACTTTTCTTGTGTTGGGATTTTGTAATCAGAAGTATATGATGAAATATGATCAATATGGAAATAACAGACCCAAGTAGTTTTATATAGAAAACAGTTTTATTAGACAGTAATCGATTATTACGCAAGTGTAATCGATTATTTAACGAAGTAATGGGTTAAAATATTCTTGAGACAATCTGGAAATCTTTAACGAATAAAGTAATCGATTATTCCATGAAGTAATCAATTAAACCATTCGGTCTCGTATATGCAACATGCCTTGGTAATCGATTACAGATTGTGATAATCGATTAATTCCAGAATAAGCCTATGTAATCGATTCCCACAATCTGTAATCGATTACCAAGGTTTGTTGCATATACGAGACTAACTGGTTTAACCGATTACAGATTGTGGTAATCAACCAAGGAAGTCATGCATGTTTTAGAAATACAAATATCTAATCGATTACGATCATCTTGCAATTGATTAAAGTGTTCGTGGCTTTTCCAGAATCAAACAGAAGCTGGTAATCGATTATATCCTGTGTAATCGATTAAAGCAGACAAAGCCATGAAATATGCACAAATAAACTCTAAAGTTCTTTTCTTAAAACATTTTATGCATGAATATGTTTATGCTTTATGCAATGTAAGGATCACAAGATAAGTCTTCTTATACCACTTTACAAATTACAAATGCATTCAATTGAATGGCATGTAAAAAACTAAAACCATCAAGTGACGTGGGTTTTATCCTTGATCTTCTTCTTCAGCTCCTTCTATATCCAACACTATGCATTTTCAATACCTATTACATTTGACAAGTTAAACACACACAAAAAATATAAATCAAGTACACAACACAAAAAAGTATATACTTACATAATAACATAGTAATAATAAGCATGTACTTACACCAAACATTCTTTGATTTATTCCCTTGAGTTCCTTTGACATGCTTGAAGAACTAGTTTGGGGTCTTGGGTCAAGATTATGAATAGAGGCAGCATTATTAATGTTACTTTGGTTTGAATACCTCTCAAAGAGCATGTATAACTTTCTCCTCACAAGTAGATTCATTAGTTGTTGAGTAACAATAACTCAATGAAGTAAACTTGAGACGTGGATCAAGGACTGCTCCAAATGCAAGAATGGTGCTATACTGATCCCAATATTTCTTAAACTTCGTCATCATCCTTTCCCCATACTCCTTATAACCTCAACTTCACTTTGTAAACTCTTAGTAAGTACACGTTGAATTTTCCAAACTTGCAAGAAAAGTAGGTTGGAAGTAGGATAGGAAGTGCCCGAAATCAAATTTGTAGTATCAAAGAATGGTAACCAGAACTGACAAATTTTTTCTCTTCTTTTCCACTCATCTACTGAAGGACAATACTTGTAATTAGGATCTTTTGATTGAAATTTCGAAATGCTCGTTGATATTTGAGAGCGCTAGAAAGCATCATATAAGTGGAATTTCATCTAGACATAATTGCTTCCCACTACCATCAGACTCAAGACCAAGCTGTTGAATACGTTCTTTAAACTTTCTCATCTTACCTTCTGATCCCTTCACATACTTCACACTCTCTCTAATTTTATATAAGGAATCACTAGCCACTTAATCCTTCTTGAACAATAAGATTCAAAATATGTGCAGAACAACGAATATGGAAAAACTCTCCATCACATAATAACCAACCACTTGTTCCAAGATTATTTTTCAAAATGTCTTGCATATTATCATTGGCGGATGCATATCTAAAGTGAGAGAAAAAATATTTTTGCTCTATTTTCCAATCCTTCAAAAATTGAAAACCCTTGAACCCAAGTCAAATCCAATGTGAGGAGTAGGCATATGACAAAAATTAAGAATTTTACTATTTGACTTCCAATCAGCATCAACAAAATGAGTAGTTAAACATATGTAACCCTTAGTAGTATAAGAGGTCTATAAATCAGAAGTTAAACATATTCTATTTGGAATACTAGTCATCATCTTTTTAAGCTTCTCCATCTCTCTCTTGTAAATGGTTAGGACATCAGATTTTACAGCATTCCTAGAAATAGGGATTGCATCAGGATTCAAATAGTTAATCCAAATTTTAATCTTTTTATACTCAATAAAGTTAAATGGCAAATCATGCTCAATGATTGCAGCAACACACATCTCACGTGATACCATTTATCTAACTTTGTAGACTTCAATTTTCCTTGCATGTCTACCATCATTTGACCATCATCTTCAAATTTAATTCCCTTACACTTTGAGATATGACGATTTAAGTGAGATGTCCCATATGTGTTACCCCCAATCTTATACTTTGTTTTACAGGCCTTACACTATGCTCTTTCTACCCCATCATCACTCACTCCTATCTTAGTGAAACACTTCCAACAATCTGAAGTTGATGCTTTCCTTTTCTTCTTGGTTGGTTCATCAATTGAGATAATTCGATAGGTAAATCAAATTTTTCAACATTTTGATGCTCATTCACAGCCTCAGAATCCATCTTAAAATTTGAGATAACTACTTAATCACTCTATAACACCCTGAAATTTTGATAACTGAAAATATATGGTTAATGTATTTCTTGTATTATTTAATTACTTTATTCATTTGGATTAGTTGAAATATTGTGTAAATAATTCTTGTGCAACTACTCGGTGTGAAATGTTAATTAGAGATAAAAAGAGAAATTACAAAAATGTTTGAAGGGAAATGATCATATTACCCTTTCTCTTGATATGAGAATTACCATATTACCCTTGAATGGAAATTACAAAAATGCCCTTGAGGTAAAATTACAATAATTCCCTTAGATATTTTGGTTAGATATTACAATAGTAGCCTTAGATATTTTGGTTAGATAATTTTGTAGAAACTTGAAGAGAAAATTACAGAAATGCCTCTGGGATGACAAATTACCCTTAGTAACAGATAAAATATCACAAGAAAACTAGGAGTACCTAGACTGGTCGAAAATTTATGATTAGGAATGTAACATCCTCATTTTTTAAAAAATCTTGAGTTTGTATTAATGTTTGAAATATTTGTGTGATGATTAATGCATGGTTATGAAATGCACGGGCTGGAAGGAAGCTTTAATGGCAGCAATGGAAGATGGAAGAAAGTTAAGAGATGAAGGTGGATGACACCATGGAGAAGCTCTCCAATAAGCCTAGGAAGAATCGCCACAATAACATGAAGCTATTGATAAAAAACAAGAGGTTCTTGCACAAGAACTTGAGAGACACTCTCACAACAATTTTCAGAATTGTATTCAATGAACCAAAGTTCCTTACATTCAGTTTTGGAATAGCTTTATATAGAAAAATGATTCTAACTAAATGTAATGGATTAAGACGATCCTGTAATCGATTAGTAACAAATTCAATCGATTAATTTGTTCTTGAGTGTTTTGGAAGTATGTATGAACAAAGTAATTGATTAATTCGTCATGTAATCGATTAAAACATAGTGTTCCAGTGTTTCATAATCAATTATAGATAGATAGTAATCGATTACAGCAGACAGAACTTGCTTAGTAATCTATTACAGATAGATGGTAATCTATTACAACAGACATGACTTCTTTTATGTTTGCACTGAGTTGGTGTGCTTCTTCATGCTTCTCCAAAAGATACAAGTTAATTTTAATGTGATCTTGAAGGCCTTGAGTTCTAGCTCTTGTCATGGGTCCTCTAAAGCTTGTCAAAGGAAGTTCTTCAAGTCCTCCTTCAAGTTCTCCGTCTTGACCTTGAGCTTGTAATGGACCTCCATCATCCCTTCCTTCTTGAAAGGAACTTAACCTCAAGTATTCTTCCTCACTTGTACCTATATCATAGAAAGAAAGATCACAAATATTGAAAGTATTACTCACACCATACTCACTAGGCAACACAAGTTTGTAAGCATTGTTGTTGATCCTCTCTAAAATCTTGAAAGGTCCCTCTCCTCTAGCTTGAAGCTTGGATTTCCTTTTATGAGGAAATCTATCCTTCCTCAAATGAAGCCAAACCAAATCTCCTTTATTAAATATCACTTGCTTCTTGTGCTTATTGGCTTGCTTTGCATATTGTTCCATTTTCCTCTCCACATGTGCTTTCACTTGTTCATCCATTTTCCTAACATAAGAAGCTTTAGACAAAGCATCATGATTAATCATAAAAGAAGTGTTAGGTAATGGCAATAAATTAAGAGGAGTTAAATGATTAAATCCATAACAATTTGAAAAGGATATAAGGAAGTAGTCTTGTGAACTACTCTATTGTAAGCAAACTCAATGTGAGGTAGACACTCCCACCAAGTCCTCAAATTGCCCTTGAAGAATAGATTGCTACTTGTCAAGCATCATCACTTTTGTAACAAGGAATGAAGGGTGCCATCTTTGAGAACCTATCAACAACCACGAATATAGAATCTTTTCTCCTCTTGGATCTTGGAAGACCAACACAAAATCCATAGAAATGTCAACCCAAGGGGAGTTACGAATAGGCAAAGGTGTACACAAACAATGAGGCATTAATCTAAATTTAGCTTTATGACAAGTCCTACATTGAGATGCAAGCAAATGCAAATTATGCCTCATTTTTGGCCAAAAGAAATGTTCATGTAAAATAGCCAAAGTTTCACCTACACCAAAGTGTCCCTTGAAAGATAGGACCTTGAAGCCTGAAGGCATGTGAGAAAAACAAAATTTTTCAAGCGGGGGCACACATACCACACAAGAATCATTCTTTAGGACATAGATGTTACCTTGTTTATATTTGAAATTTGATGATCAAGGATATGCTTGAAGATACAAGCCCTCTAATGTTGATCCACACCACTTCTTGTCAAGACTTAAGAACACTTCTTGAAGGCTACCAACAAACACCAAAGGAGGCAAGCTAGACAGCCCAATGGAGAGGAAGAAGGTTAGGTTTTAAAGTGTTTTTACTTACTAAGAGGCTCACCAATAGATGATATTGGTCGCTGAATTTTCAGCCAAAACTCACACAAAGGGGCACGTGAAAAATAGAGGAAAGTAGATAGGCTTTTTCTCTAAAAACTATTAGAGAACTATGATCACAATAGCACACTTTATAGAAGAGTTTGAGTCAGATTTTTAACCAAAAATTCTGATCATGAAGCATCCCACACGTAAAGAAAAGATAGAGTTGTTGCATTTCAAAAATTGCCAACAACCTCCTATCTTATCCTCCTAAGACCAAGTCAATTACTTGGGATTTATTTTTGCCAAATGATAATCATATATTAGCCGTATGTAAGCCCATAATCAGCCGTCAAACTTCTTCCTAAAATTTAGGACATGATCATGATAAGATACTAGTTGAATTCAAATTCAAATCTAGCTCTTATCTTCTCCTTTTGATATGAAACTAACTACTATAGTTAATTCATATTTAAATTTAAATATTTAAATTATCAAATTTAAATATTAGATAATTAATTTAACTATTTAAATTAATTAATAATGTCTTACACTATCCAAGCCCATTAACTCCATTCATGCACCCCTCTCTCTTTAAGATAAGTATCCAAACTCTTTCTTGGGCCAACAACCATTATTAGGTCCAAAACCTTTAATGCTATAATGTCATGACAATAAAGTGTTAGTGTGTGACCCATTAGGTCCAACATAGCTACTGACATAAATGAGTTTGGGCCCAACAAGGTCATTACTCACTTAATGACAACACAGAGCACCAGCAATGCTTTGTTGCCCAGAACTAGTTAGGTAAATAACAAGATCATCCTATTAAATCTATCTGGTTTCCGTATGTATTTCCTATCATCTCGGTGACCTTCCCATAAAACCTAGGGTAAGGAAACGTATCAGCCCTTGCGGTCTAGGGAAAGCTTTAATATGAAATAGGGAGTCTCCAATTTTAATGACTCTAAAGACAAATCATCTCATGATTTCTTTTACTATGCATAGATTCCCGAGTCTCGTAAATGTCATTCCGATTTCTCCGATTTACAGATAACCTAATCTCTCACAGAGATTTGACGAATTCCTTCAGCTAGTCACCCTAGACTCATGTTCTTTCAGGACATGCCCAAAGGTATACCTATGTGTCTCCATGTTTCAGGCAGACGAGGTATACAATCAAAGCATGTCTTCTAGAACACAGTTTAGGTGAAAACTTCTGGTCTAAGGAAAGACACACCCAAATAATAAGAGACTACTCTAATGATACTATTTGTGAGATTTTCTCAGAGTCTCTTTGTGGGTCCGTTCAGTGAGAGCTATATCCTTATAGGTCCACCCACGACTTTAGCTAAGACATCTCCATGTCTGTAGCTCATGAGGTCTTTACCTTGTATCTGCATACAAGTAGTTAAGCCGTGTTAGTCTTACCCGAAATCACAAATCCTCATTCTCATGGTCTCTAGACTAGGAACTTAAAATTTAGGAGTAGACATCTGGTATCCTTGAATCCTCATGATCGTGATCGCATCACTGATACTTAAGAGATATCTATTCTATTCCAAGGGTTTTATCCAGTTACTCATATATTAATAATGATATTGAGACAGAATATGAAACAAGATAAAGAGCGCTTATAATTTATTCATGACAATACGAAAAGTACATCTGCGTCCTAATCTAATGAAAAGATTATCTCTAGGACATCCATATACTAACAATCTCCCACTTGGCCTAGAGTCAATCAGACCTAAGTCGTAAACCCAAAGCCTCATAATGACTATCAAATTTTCTCTGAGAAACAGCCTTTGTCAGAGAGTCGGCTAGGTTATCATCCGTGGGAATATAATCCATCTTTACATCCATCCTATCAGTGATCTCTCTAATCAGGTGATATCTGCGGAGCACGAGCTTAGATCTTTGATGAGCCCTAGGTTCCTTTGACTGCGCAATGGCCCCAGTGTTGTCACAATACAACTATATGGACTCATCCACGCCTGGAACCACCCGTAGTTCAGATATGAACTTCTTGATCCAGACGGCCTCCTTGGCTGCTTTTGAAGCGGCTATGTACTCAGCTTCTGTTGTAGAATCTGCTGTAGTCTCCTGCTTGGAACTCTTCCAAGATACTGCTCCACCATTTAAGGTGAATACGAACCCTGACTGTGACTTGCAGTCATCTTTGTCACTCTGAAAGCTGGCGTCAGTGAATCCTTTCACTGAAAGCTCATCTACCCCACCATAGACCAGAAACGCATCCTTAGTTCTTCTCAAGTACTTAAGGATGGTCTTGACTGCTGTCCAGTGACCCTCTCCAGGGTCTGACTTGTATCTGCTAGTACTGCTCAAAGCATATGAGACATCTGGTCTTGTACATATCATGGCATACATGATGGACCCAATAGCCGAAGCGTATGGAATTCCACTCATGCGTTCTTTCTCAGGCTGTGATTTAGGACACATAGCCTTGGAAAAATGTACCCCATGACTGACGGGAAGAAAACCCCTTTTCGACCCTTTCATGCTAAATCTTCTTAGCGTCTTGTCAATATACGTGGATTGAGATAATCCCAGCAGCCTTTTATATCTATGTCTATAGATCTTTATACCAAGTATAAAGGCCGCTTCTCCCAAATCCTTCATGGTGAAGCTTTCTGAAAGCCAGTCTTTAGTTGTTTGTAATGTGGGGATGTCATATCCTATTAGTAGTATGTCGTCTACAGAGAGTACTAAGAAAACAACATTGCTCCCACTATCCTTCTTGTAAACACAAGGTTCATCCTCGTTCTTGATGAATCCGTTACTTCCAACAATTTCATCAAAACGAATATTCCAACTTCGTGATGCTTGCTTTTAGCCCATATATCGACCTTTGCAACTTGCATACCATATGTTTTTGGCCTTTGGATTCAAAACCTTCAGGTTGGGTCATGTACACTTCCTCCTTCAAGAATCCATTCAAGAAGGCAGTCGTAACATCCATTTGCCAAATCTCGTAATCGTGATATGATGCTATAGCAAGCATGATCCTAATAGATTTGATCATGGCAACGGGTGAGAAAGTCTCATCATAGTCAACACCTTGTCTTTGACGATATCCTTTCGCAACCAACCTAGCTTTATAGGTTTGAACATTGCCATTTGCATCAGTCTTTCTCTTAAAGACCCACTTATTGCCGATAGGAATTTTTTCTTGCTGTTGTGGAACCAAGTTCCATTCCTTATTTTGATACATCGAATCTATTTCAGATTTCATGGCTTCTAGCCATTTAGAGGAGTCAACATCCTTGACTGCCTCCTTATAGTTACTTGGTTCATTATCCTCTATGGTTTGTTGATTCTCAATCACAAACCCATACCTCTCATGTGGATAGATGACCCTAGTAGACCTACGAAGTTGTGTGTTTACTTCTCCATTGGAGAACGTCGCCTGCGGTACAGACTCGAGTTCCTTAATCTGTTCTTGTGGTCCTTGAACTTCTTCAAGACCAATTTTACTCCCACTGGCTCCTTGAGAGAGTGTATCATTCTCAAGGAATTCAGCATTTTTGGACACAAACACCTTGTGATCGTCCAATGAGTAAAAGTATATCCCTTAGTACCTTTGGGATACCCTACAAATAGACATTTGGTGCTTTTAGCACTAAGCTTGTCTGATGTCAACGATTTGACATATGCTGGCGATCCCCATACTCTGAGATAACTCAGGTTGGGTCTCTTACCATTCCATATCTCATATGGAGTGGTTTGAACAGATTTAGACGGGTACCCTATTTAGAAGGTATGCCACTGTGTCTAAGGCATATTCCCAAAATGATTTTGGAAGTTAAGTCTCACTCATCATAGACCTCTCATGTCTAACAAGGTTCTGTTTCTCCTTTCGGAGACACCATTTTGGTGTGGTGTGTAAGGTGCAGTAAGCTGCGAGAGGATTCCATTCTCTCTCAGATAATCCTGAAACTCATGGCTTAGATATTCACCACCACGATCTGATCGTAATGTCTTAATCATTTTTCCACGATGTTTCTCTACTTCATTCCTATACTCCTTGAACTTTTCAAAGACCTCGGATTTATATCTCATCAGGTAAACATACCCAAATCTCGATTTATCATCCGTAAAGGTAATGAAATCGAAGTATCCTCCTCTAGCCTCTATGGACATTGGGCCACAAACATCAGAGTGAATGAGTTCTAATAACTCACTAGTCCTATGACTTTTAAGCCCTTTGGGCTTGTGACAAGTCATTTTCCCTTGTAGACAAGATTCACATTGTCCATAGGATTCCAAATCCATGGAATCTAGGGCATCCATTTGCATGCATCCTAGACAATCTTGTTTCATTTATGTGCCCTAGTCTACAGTGCCACAGATAAGATTAAGATTATCTGTCCTAGGTCGTTTCACATTCACATTGAGAACTTCTGTTCCCGTTTCTAAAACATATAAGCCATTTACCAAAGAAGCAGTAGCATAAACCATATCATTCATAATGATAGAAAATGTACCATCCCTAATAGTAAAAGAAAAACCATCTCGTTCTAAACAAGAAATTGAAATAATGTTTCTAGAAATGCCCGG
>PYAF01002689.1:0-25227 GCA_007407185.1 Glycine tomentella | reverse complement strand
GTCTTCAAATTGGATTAAGTGTATCATTTTGGGCTCTTCTTCCTTTAGACTTGGGCTTGTCTCAAGTAAAGTGGTCACCATGAGATTTAGAGCCTCTTTAGCCTTTTTAGCTTTTGATCTTGTCATTGGGCCTCCAAGACCTTGTATGTCCTCCAAGTTTGTTGCTTTGGTCATGTCCCCTCCTAGGTCCTCATCATAAAGAAACAAAACCATGAACACATAAAGATATATGTGAAGCTTAATCATATTCAAACAACATATTATATCAAAAAAGGTATCATCACCCGTCGATAGTAAAGCAACCAGGCTCTGATACCACTTGAAAGACAGGGTCTTGAAGCCCGAAGGCATGTGAGAAAAACAAAATTTGTCAAGCGGAAACACACATACCACACAAGAATCATTCTTTAGGACATAGATATTACCTTGTTTATATTCAAAATTTGATGATCAAGGATAGACTTGAAGATACAAGTCCTCTAATGTTGATCCACACCACTTCTTGTCAAGACTCAAGAACACTTCTTGAAGGCTACCAACAAACACCAAAGGAGGCAGGCTAGGCATACCAATGGAGAGGAAGAATGTTAGGTTTTAAAGTGTTTTTTTACTTATCTAAGAGGCTCACCAATAAATGATATTGGTGGCTGAATTTTCAGCCAAAACTCACACAGAGGGGCACATGAAAATAGAGGAAAGTAGATAGGATTTTTCCTCTAAAAACTATTAGAGAACTATGATCACAATAGCACACTTCATAGAAGAGTTTGAGTCATATTTTTTTAACCAAAAATTCTGATCATGAAGCATCCCACACGTGAAGAAATGATAGAGTTGTTGCATTTCAAAAATTGCCAACAACCTCCTATCTTATCCTCCTAAGACCAAGTCAATTACTTTGGATTTATTTTTGCCAAATGATAATCATATATCAGCCGTATGTAAGCCCATAATCAGCCCTCAAACTTCTTCCTAAAATCTAGGACATGATCATGATAAGATGCTAGTTGAATTCAAATTCAAATCTAGCTTTTATCTTCTCCTTTTGATATGAAACTAACTACTATAGTTAATTCATATTTAAATTCAAATATTTAAATTATCAAATTTAACTATTTAAATTAATTAATAATGTCTTGGACTATCCAAGCCCATTAACTCCATTCATGCGCCCTCTCTCTTTAAGATAAGTATCCAAACTCTTTCTTGGGCCAACAACCATTATTAGGCTCAAAACCTTTAATGCTATAATGTCATGACAATAAAGTGTTAGTGTGTAGGGATGGAAATAGGCCAGGCTGCCTATTAGGGGCCTTTGGCCTGGCCTGGCTTGTTTATTATAAAGGTCAGACTTAGGCTTTTTGAAAAGCCTATTTAAATAAAAAGGTAGGCCTCAAGCTTTAAAAAAAGCCTGTTAGGCCTATCAGGCTGGCCTATATATATATATAGATAGATAGATAGATATTAAAATTAAAAAAATATAAATCAATCTTTTAAAAAAAGAAATAAAATAAGATAAGATAAAATCTAAATAGTCTATCTTACTTAAAAGATAAAAAATAAAATAGGAAATTTGAAATCTTTGTAGTAGGTTTGTAAACAAGCCAATATATATATATATATATATATATTAAAACTAAAAAAATATAAATCAATCTTTTAAAAAAAGAAATAAAATAAGATAAAATACCTAATCTCATATTAGAGTGCTCTAATCAATTTTAATTTTTTTTTCATGCACAAATTAAAAGGGAAGTATGTCAATATGTGTCTTTCTTTATATTAAATTTTAAAAAAATATTATGCGAATTCTCAAAGTTTCATTAATATATAATATTTATTGTAAAATGAGCTTTTTAATAGGCTCGTAGGCCAAGCCAGGCTTTTAAATAGGCCAGGCCAAACCTAAAATAAAAGCCTATAACAGGTAAATAGGCTAGGCCAGGCTTGATGTTTTTAAATAAGGCCAAGGCCAGGCCTAACCAAGCCTGGCCTAGCCTAGCCTGTTTCCACCCCTAAATAGTGTGTGACCCATTAGGTCTAACATAGCTACTGACATAAATGAGTTTGGGCCCAACAAGGCCACTACTCATTTAATGACAACACAGAGCACTAGCAATGCTTTGTTGTCCCAGAACTAGTTAGATAAATGACAAGATCATCCTATTAAATCTATTTGGTTTCCGTATGTATTTTCTTTCGTCTCGGTTACCTTCCCATAAAACCTAGGGTAAGGAAACGTATCAGCCATTGCAGTCTAGGGTAAGCTTTAATATGAAATAGGGAGTTTCCAATTTTACTGACTCTAAAGGCAAATCATCTCATGATTTCTTTTACTATGCATAGATTCCCGAGTCCCATAAATGTCATCCCGATATCTCCTGTTTACAGATAACCTAATCTCTCACAGAGTTTTGACGAATTCCTTCAGCTAGTCACCCTAGACTCGTGTTCTTTCAGGACATGCCCAAAGGTATACCTATGTGTCTCCATGTTTCAGGCAGATGAGGTATACAATCAAAGCATGTCTTCTAGAACACAGTCTAGGTGAAAACTTCTAGTCTAAGGAAAGACACACCCAAATAATAAGAGATTACTCTAATGATACTATCTGTGAGATTTTCTCATAGAGTCTCTTTGTAGGTCCGTTCAGTGAGAGCTATACCCTCATAGGTCCACCCACGACTTTAGCTAAGACATCTCCATGTCTGTAGCTCATGAGGTATTTACCTTGTATCTGCATACAAGTAGTTAAGCCGTGCTAGTCTTACCCGAAATCATTGATCCCCATTCTCAGTGTCTTTAGACTAGGAACTTAAAATTTAGGGGTAGACATCTGGTATCCTTGAATCCTCATGATCGTGATCCCATCATTGATACTCAAGAGATACCTATTCTATTCCAAGGGTTTTATCCAGTTACTCATATATTAATAATGATATCGAGACAGAATATGAAACAAGATAAAGAGCGCTTATAATTTTATTCATGACAATATAAAAAGTACATGTACGCCCTAATCTAATGAAAAGATTGTCTATAGGAACAAATTCTAAAGTTGTTGTCAAAGATAAAGGTTCAGAAAAACCATACTTTTCCAATGGTTTACAAATGCGAGTACTGCGATGTAAAATGGCTGGTTCTAGTTGAAGCGTTGGATCAGCAGCTAGGGAATGATTAAGAGGGGGCCTTGGAGGGATTGAAGGCTGAATTGGTGGAACAGTCAGACCTCTTTGATAGACCATGAAAGGAGGACGAGCTTGTTCTTCTATAGAATTGTTAGGAAACAATGGCAAAACAGATTTGGATGTAGAAGAGTGAGTGTCTTGGTTAGTAGCAAAAAAATATGTTTCTTCTTGAAAGATGACATTTCTAGAAACTCGAATCCTATGTAAATAAGGATTAAGCTGTGAGTTTGGTGCATTCTGGCGCCGGAAGATGAACATAACAAACACAACCAAAGGTGCGAAGAGTGGAATAATTTGGTGGCTTACCAAATAACCTTAACAAAGGGGAATCATTGTTTAAGGCTTGAGAAGGCAGCCGATTAATAAGGTGGACAGTAGTTGAAAGAACTTTACACCAAAAACAAGAGGGCACAAATGAGTCCAACATTAAGGTACGGACAACATCAAGAAGATGACGGTTTTTTCTTTTAGCTACCCTATTTTGTTGGGGTGTGGAAGGACACGACCTTTGAGATAATATACCATTTTCTTGCAAGAATTCTTGAAACAAATGAGATGTGTATTCCCCCATTGTCTGAACGCAGAGTTTTAATTTTTGATGAAAACTGAGTTTGAACATAGGCATGAAAAAATTTGAATGCAAAGAAAGCTTCAGCTTTAGATAGAAAAAAATAGACCCATGTGAAATGACTATGATTGTCAATAACAGTGGTAAAATACTTCTTGTAATGTGCATGAAATATTACAGGTGCGATTCCCCATAAATCACTATGAATTATGTCAAAAGGCTGATTTACATTTGATTGATGAACTGGAAATGGTAGAATTTTACTTTTACAAAGTTTACAAGAATTGCAATCAAATTGAACATCACTAAAAGATGGGGAATGTTTATTGCCAAGAACTCCAGATTTCATCAAGTCATGAAGTACATTGGAATTTGGGTGACCAAGACGCTTATCCCATAATTGGACATTAAAAGTTGTGGAATTAAAAGACATAAAAGGCAGAAAAGAACATGGTGACAACGATGAATAAAGAGGAAAAAGACGTCCAACTTCAGGCCCCTTCGCGATCATCTTCCCTAAGTGTTGATCCTGCACAAGACAACCAAATTTTGAGAATTCAACTCTGCAATCATTGTCAACTAATTGGCCAACTAAAATAAGGTTAGTGGTGAGATCAGGGGAAACATAAACATTTGTAAGAGATGAGTAAATATCACCAATTATTGTGATAGGTAAATTGTTTCCATCTGCAATTTGCAAATTACCAGAGTAATTTGTAATGTTGTTAAGGGCAACAACATTGTTGGTCATATGATTGGATGCGCCAGAGTCAAAATACCAAGGAGAGTTGGGTAAAAAAGCTTTACTTGAAAGTCCCAAAGCAGAAAATGTTGAAACGATCATTTGTTGAACCATTTCAGGGATTAAAGTTGGCATAGAAGCATATGTATTCTGATCCACAAAAATAGGAGTAGTAGAAGAGCAAACAGTGGTAGTGAAGGCTGTTGCATTTCTTCGTGGTGGTCTGATTTGACATTCTTTTATGATGTGACCTTTTTTTTTACAGTAATTACAGAACTTTTTAGGATAGTGGGAAGCAAAATGTCCATGGCCTATACAGCAAAAACATTGGACAATACTCATGTATCGACCTCGAGGTCTACTTTTATACTGCATACGCCACAGGAAAGGAGGCAGATTTCTGTTGTTCCATGTTTGTTTGAGTGAGGAGACGTTATTCTTCACGAAGAAGTTCATTTAGGCATTCATCCAAGGAGGGGACAATAGCCCTATTCATTAGGTTGGTCCGAATGCCCTCAAAATATGATCTCAATTTCATAAGAAATTGATCTCGTTTTGTGGTGTCTTGAACGTTTTGGACTACAATTTGTGCTTCAATTGACAAATGTTTATAGACAATGTCAGTATATTCAGACCAAAGATTCATGAAATGATAATAGAATTCAGAAATTGAGAGACTATCTTGTTGAAAAATGGCAATTTCATGTTCAAGCTAGAACTTGCGAGCAATATTGTTCTGGTTATAATTTTTTTCAGGTAGTCCCACATCTTTGCTGCCATGGTGAAGGGTTTGAGATTGAGGACGATATTAGGCTCAACAGAGCCTATGATCCAAGTTATGACTTGTGCGTGTTTGACCTCCCATTTGGCATGTGCCTCCTTGTGTGTAGTTTTGTCAGGAGCAAAATCAGTTCCTTCAACATGACCCCAAAGCTCTTTTCCTTTGACAAAGATTTGAAACTGGAAGTTAGAAGATCAAGGAAGCATGCCTTGATTCATGAGTATGAGATGTTCAAGATGAACACAACTGAAAACATATCTAAACTCCAAACCAGATTCACACACATTGTTAATAATTTTCTTGGTCTTGGAAAGACATTTGATGCCAAGGAATTAAACATTAAGATCTTTAAATTCTTAACAAGACCATCACAACCAAAGGTGACAGTGATCAAAGAAACTAAAGATCTATCAAAGATGTCTATGGCTGCACTATTTTGTAAGTTACTTGAGTATGAGCTAGAAATGTCTCAATTAACACATGCAGAAGATGCAGATAAGAAACAGAAAGAGTATTGCCTTGGAAGTTGCATCCTCAAATGTGAAAAAAGATGATGAATCAAGTGGAGAAGAAGGTGATGAGAATCTGAACCTGATAGTCAAAAGGTTTAGCAAATTCATGAAAAAAAACAAGAACATAAAGTTCACCAAGTTCAACAAAAGGAGTGACAACAACAACACCAACTACAACTGCTTTGAATGTGGTAAGTAACACCTATATTTTTCAAGAAGTAGTTGATGTATGATTGAACCCATCAATCATAAGTTTTCCCAAATCTTCCTTGCATTGAAACTCAAACGTCAAGTTTTCTTCAAGGACACAAGGTTGTCCAGAATTCAAAAATGGAAAGTCGAGAAAAGGTAAGGGATGAAGGTGAATGACACCATGGAAAAGCTTTCCAATAAGCCTAGGAAGAATCGCCAAAATAGCTTAAAACTATTGATAAGAAACACGAGGTTCTTACACAAGAACAAGAGAGAAATCTCTTTTACACGAACTCTGCTTTCATTCACTTAGAAAAATGGAGTACCCCTTTTTACATTCAGTTGACAGCTTTATATACAAAACGAAAATAATTGTCTGTAATCGATTTTTTTCGTCCAAATAATCGATTATTTTGACTATTGTAATCGATTATTTTATCCAGATAATCGATTAAATTGTTTATTAGAAATCTGGAAATATGTTAAGAATAAAATAATCGATTAAGTCACCTTGTAATCGACTAAGCCAGACAAACTAAGTTTTTACAATGCACACATGTAATCAATGAAGTACCCATTTAATCGATTAACACAGGAAGTTCCTAATTCTGTGTAAAGCTTATTTAATTGATTACGAGCTAGTGGTAATTGATTAAAATGTTCTGTAATCAATTATTTCGGTGAAATAATTGATTAAAGCAGTGAAGAAATGTTTTATACAATTCCTAATTGAACTTGAGACATCAAAATCCAGTCCTTATTATCCTTGAGTTGATGTGCCTCTTCATACTTGTCCAAGTTAGCTTGGATGTGATCTTGAAGTGCTTGAATCCTAGCTCTTGTCATTGGTCCTTTAAAGCTCACCAAAGGAAGTGCTTCAAGCTCTCCTTCTAGATCTTTGGCTTGGAATGGACCTCTATCAGCAGTTAGGTGAAAATAAAGCAATGAAAGAAGGAAAACCAAAGAAAGCCTACATTGCATGGGAAGAAGAGGCTTCAACAACTTCTGAATCATCAAGTGAAAATGAAGAAAAAAATGTCTGCCTAACTTCAACAATTCATGAAGATGAAGAATTCTTAAGTGCTAAATCAGAAGTGTGTCTTAGAGCTAAATCATCATTATGGTACTTAGACAGTGGATGCTCTAGACACATGACGGGAGACAAGTGTTGGATTCAGGAGGAGCTACTTAAAGAATGCAAAGGAAATTTGATTCAAGCATTGGTTTTGGGCTTTCAACATGTAATGGATGCCTTGAAGATTAAATAGTGTGACATGTGTAAGAGAAAAGCAATTCTGGTGATCCAAGTACATCGCATTCATATTAAATCCATCATTAACTTAATTGGTTTCATAAAAATCACAAGGCTTTGGTAATTTGACTAAGTTTTTAAACTAATTCAAAGGTTTTTGGAAAAATGCATTTTGCACTGATGTAATCGATTACCTTAAGTCTTTAATCGATTATTTTGTTCTTTGTCTATTTTGGAAAATCTTTCAAGAACAATGTAATCGATTACGTTTCGGAATAATCGATTATTTGACCTTTGTTTTTATATGAACTGCCTTGTTGAACACTTTAATCGATTATTATTGGGAAGTAATCGATTACATGATTATATATGATTTTAAGTTGTCCTGGGATAATCGATTACCATAGTATTGTAATCGATTACACAGGCTTATTTGGAAAAGCCATTTCCCTGCTATAATCAATTACCATTTCTCGTAATCGATTACTTTGTATGTTAGTGCTTACAAGTCTTCCTGGTTTAATCGATTACCACATGACGTAATCGATTACATAGTTCATTCAGTTTTTAGAAACTCCTGCTTTAATCAATTACCACATTCTTGTAATCGATTACACTGTATCTTGTCATTATGAGTCTCCTGTCTTAATCGATTACAGGACGGACTAATCGATTATTTTGCTCGTTGCACATGTCCAGAAACTATGTTGAACACTTTAATCGATTACTTGGTTTATTTAATCGATTACATGTGCAAAATAATCGATTATTAGGCGCATTTAATCGATTACAGCTAGTTACAAAAAGCTGTTATAAATAGGATTGATGCTCAGCTGCTTTTACAACTTTGTGGAACATTACCCATACATATTTTCTGAGCTTTAACAGTCTTGTGAGCATTCTAAAGTGATTTCTAAGGGTTTAATTGTGTCTTGCTCCATTGTGCTTTGATCATGTGTGTTTGAGTCATTCTTGGAGCTTGAAACCATTTCAAGATTAAGGAAAGCTATGCTTATTGATTTGTAATCATTCAACCTGATCTGGTAACTTCATTTTGCATTGCATACATTGGATCATCAGGTTGTTTCTCTCCTTAATCTGATTGTAATTTTTCGTTTTGGATTTTCTTTGTAATTTGGCTATTGTAATTGGGTTCTTGCTTGAAATTAGAGAAGGGGTTCTCTAGGTGGCAAGAACTGAGTAGTGTTCTTAGGTTCTTGTCTCTTAGAATCTAATAGGGTTTTAGATTTCTGTACTTTATCTAGGGTTGATAAAGGGAGACATTGTAATTGATTGTAAGAACAGAAAATTATAATAATGGAACTCTAACCTAGTGTTGGTTGGAAGAAAACTGGATGTAGCTTCTAGTGTTGAAGTGAACCAGTACAAATTTGATTGTGTCTTGCTTCTCTATCCCTTAACTCATTATATTGATTGTGTTTTTGATTCAATTGCTTGACCAACAAAGTCAGTTTTGATCCATTGAATTCCTTGGGGCTGAGCCACTTGATTGAATTAGATTTCTTGGTTTTGAAAAGTGATAAAGATCCTAGGAACTCTGATTTTGATTAAAGAAATTTTTAATTTACCAAGGTTTAACTAATTCACCCCCCCTCTTGGTTAAGTGTGAGATATTCATATTCTTTACAACAAGTACATGCTTACAAATCTGACTTTAAAGGATGGAGGATTTGTCACTTATGGAGACAACAATAAAGGAAAGATAATAGGAGAAGACAATATTGGTGACAACTTTAAAACCAAAATCAGAAATGTATTTTATGTGAAAGGCTTAAAGTACATTCTTCTGAGTATAAGTCAGTTGTGTGATAAAGGATTAAAGGTATCCTTTAATGATAATTGCTGCTTGATATGTGATGGTCAATTTGGTGAGGTTAGTCATGTAGGAAAAAGAAAAGAAACATCTACTTGCTTGCTATAGAACATGCATTCGTTCATAATATTAACTGTCTAGTAAGTAAAATTGATGAATCATGGTTGTGGCATAGGAGAGCTAGTCACATGAACATGCATCGCATGAACAAGCTTATTAGAAAAGATTCGACTGTTCCACCAATTCAGCCTTCAATCCCTCCAAGGCCCCCTCTTGATCATTCCCTGGCTGTTGATCCAGCGCTTCAACTAGAACCAGCTATTTTACATTGCAGTACTCGCATTCGTAAGCCACCAAAAAAGTATGATTTTTCTGAACCTTTATCTTTGAATACAACTTTAGAATCTGTTCCTATAGACAATATAAGATGTCAAAAAGGCCTTCCTTCATGGTGACCTCAAAGAAGAAGTTTACATCAAACTTCCTACTGGCATGCCCTCACCATTACCTAATTCTTCTTGCAGGCTAAAACGCTTTTTGTATGGATTAAAACAAGCACCAAGAGTATGGTTTGAAAACTTTAGCACAACTGTACTTGGCTTTTTCTTCATCCAAAATAGTTATGATCCATCTCTCTTTTTACAAACGTCTTCAAAAGGAATTTTGATCCTCCTTGTTTATGTGGATGACATTATTTTCACCGGCTTTGATCAGCAAGCTATCACTACAATCAAACAATTGTTGCATACAACCTTCCACATGAAAGATCTTGGACAACTCACTTATTTCTTGGGATTAGAAATACAATTCCAACAAAAGGCATCTTTGTCACTCAGCACAAATATACTCAGGATCTAATTCAGCTAGATGGTCTCACCACTGCAACTACGGTTGACACTCCCATAGAAGTTAATGTCAAGTTAAGATGGGATGAAGGTGAACTCGTACAAGACCCAACTTTATATAGAAAGTTGGTAGGAAGTCTCATCTACCTAACCATCATAAGACCTAATATCTCTTTTGTTGTCCACACGGTCAGTAAATTCATGCAAAATCCTAGACATTTGCATCTTATAGCAGTACACAAAATCATTAAATATTTGTTGGCCACTCCCAGCAGTGGTCTCTTCTTTCCTATAGATGCAACAATACAACTTCAAGCATACAACGATGCTGATTGGGCTGGATGTCCCAACACAAGGAGGTCTACTACTGGCTGGTGTATGTTTTTAGGAGATGCCCATATCTCCTGGAAATGCAAGAAACATGAATCTGTCTCTAAATACTCCAATGAAGCAGAATATCAGTCCATGTCTGCAGCATGCTTTGAGATTATTTGGTTACAGGGCCTTCTTTTGGAACTTGGTTATCCACAAGCAACACCAACTCCACTGTATGCTAATAATACAAGTGCCATACAAATTGCAGCAAATCTTGTATACCATGAAAGAACAAAGCACATAAAGGTCGATTGTCATTCCATCAGGGAAGCCTATGACCACATAATTATCACCTGTCTCATGTCTCAACATATGTTCAACTAGCCGACGTTCTTACCAAATCTTGAAAACAATAGGAATACCCACAATAACCAAAAGGGGATGAATTGGTTTAAACTTGGTCTTTTAAAATTTATTTATAAAATCAGAGTTAAAGGATCGTAATCACAATTGAACCAAGAATGTTTCAAATCAATCAAACCACTCAGTCTAAGAAATCAATTGCTTAAAACAGACCTTGTTAGTAATGAGAATAACACCAAGAACTAATGATCAAGATAACAAGAAGAGATTAAGGAATAAAGAACAACATATGAATTTATACGGTTCACTTCTCAAGAGAAGCTACATCCAGTTCTTTTAATCAACACTGTAACGCCCTGAAATTTCGATAACTGAAAGTATGTGTTTGATGCATTTCTTGTGTTATTCACTATTGGATTATTTTAGATTAATTAAAATGTTATGTGAATTTTCCATTTGCAATTGCTTGGTGTAGAGGTCAAGTTATGTGGAGTTTGTTTGAGCTGCGTTGAATCGTGTGATTCTGAGTTTGACCCGAAAACTTATTTTAGTAAAATCATCATTCTGGATTGGTTAACCGTTGGATCACATTAAAATTTTAAAGATAGATTCATAACCCATATATGTAACTTTTGACCGTTGTAATTGTCAAAATAATGTCTGGAACGGGAGAAATTAATTTTTTCACAGAAGCAAAAATTCTAGAATCTGATCAGTTCGCCCAGGCGAATTTTACAGGCACTTTTGCTCGCCTGGGCAAGTGAAGGCGGTGTTAAATATGTCTAGCAGCGTCCAAGCTCAAACAAAATGGCTTCTTCTCCCCAAAACATCCACCAAACCTCCTTGCCCTCCTCCTCCACCACCCACAGCTACCGGAGACCACCACGAGGCATCGTCGCTTGCTGTTGGACCACCGCATTTAATCGGAGCGGAATCTTTTGAAAATCTTCTCGAAGTTTCGGTAGAGAAAGGAGCCTCCAATCCTCCTTTATTGGTTTCTTTGAGGTAACCTTGGTTTCCTTTGTCTTCTTCTAGCTAGTTTAAGCTTCTCTTAATGTCTCTTACGTTTCAGGTACCGTTATTGGCTGTTTCTATACTTCCTTTGAAAACCCTTTGAAAATGAGATGTTGTAAAAGTCTCCTTTTTATGAAATTGATGTCATTTCCGTGATCCTTGTTGAACCCTGGTCACATTGGTGTGATCAGAATGTGGACTCCCAAAACACCATTTTAGCCTCTTTTTAAATTTGAGTTGGTATTTGACCCCAAATGCTAACGTTAGCCTTGTTTATAAAATCTATACTAAATTATCTTCAATTTGGTATATAGAGCTCTGCGTTTGGGTCAAAGCATGTGAACTTGAGAGATCCCAAAATGACTTTTCAAGGAGCTAATAGAGGAATTTAGATAGGTAAAGGGAGTTTATTATTTTGGTGGTAGTTTCGATACCATAGTTGGGGCCAGGGAGTCCAACTATGAAGATAACTGTCTGTCCCTGCTGTATGCTAGTTTTCAAGAAAAACTACGCTTTTCACTAATGGGATGTGATGCATTTATGATTGATGTGTGTTTGTTCTTGTGTATGCTCGTTTTCAAGAAAAACTATTTTTAACTAATAGGATGTGATGAATTGGCTTGCTGATGGATAAAACTATGAATGATAGTATTATTGTGATGATTGAATTTTTGGGAAAAGTCTTAATTACAAGGAGACTCTGCCCAAAATTTTATAATATGTTTTCCTATTTAATTCTTTATCAATTTTTAAATGGGCTTAAGAATGTGTTTTCTATATTGTAGTCCTCCTCTTTAATTTAGAATTTTCCTAAAATACCAATCTCTTGGTAATATGGATTGTGGATGAATGAGGTGATATTGATGTCATTGCTAATGTTGAAATGAGATGTTATTGATGTGTTGGTGATGATTGAATGAGATAATGATGATGTGTATGATATAATGATGATGTGGTTTATGATGTTTAAATGAGATGATGATGAAATGGATGTTGATAATGACATTGATGAGAGATAATGTTGATATAGTTGATGATGTTGAATATTGATGTTTATGAGGATAATGTTGAAATAAGATGAATTTGATATATATGATGATGATATCGAGATGAGGTGATGTGTATGTACACTGATACCCATGGGGGTGCATGATTGGTCATCCTTGTGGGGAAGGATTTGTTCCTGGCCATGATCATGCATTCATGGTGCCCATGGTTGTCATTATGTGATGTGGATATATATGGATACCCATGGGGGTGTATGACTGGTCATCCTTGCGGGGAAGGATTTGTTCCTGGCCATGATCATACATTGATAGTGTCATGGTTGTATGCTGTGTATATACATGTGGGGTGTAGTGACCGGTTGGTTATCCTTGTGGGAAAGGATATGTTCCTAGCCACGGTCAGAGCATTGCTGAGCCCACATTGGTGTGTTATGTATGCTCATAGGGGGTGTATGGACTGGTCATCCTTTCGGGGAAGGATTTGTTCCTGGCCATGGTCATACATTGATAATGCTCATGTTTCAAACTTCATTTGTATGTGTGGAAATAGAATGAAGGCACTCGTGTACCTGTGGGTTTCAATGGGCTGAGAACATAGGTACTAAGGGGTCATCATGTTTGAAATTTCGTAGCGACGCTGGTTGATCACCGAGTGGGGGAATGGCCAGTGCACGACAGGGTGACCCTGATAGGCGGTGAATCATTTTTCCTATGAGAGGCTATTTCCGGGAGATGGTACCACATTGCATGTTGATAGATTAGTCAGGTGCATGCATCATTCTATGCATGATTGTTTGAGTTGTGAAATGCATTGGATGATTGGTTTGTTGAGTGTGTATTGGAATCATGGACTTTTGTTAATGATTGTGGTGGGTAATGTTGTTTCCTTCCCAATTGCTGCTATCTGAAGTTTGTTGGTTTTATATAATAAACTCACCCTTGCGTTTGTTGTACCATGTGTTGGTACCTGCGATGATCGCGAACTTTCGTTGATGGGAGTAGATGAGCAGCAGTAGGTGACCTTGGAGGAGATTGATGGAGGTCCAAGACAAGCCAAAGGTCTAGAAGGGGAGCTTGAAGTACTTCCTTTGGTTACCTTCAAAGGACCAATGACAAGAACTAGGACTCAAGCACTTCAAGACCATATTCAAGCCAATTTGGGCAAGCATGAAGTTGCACACCATATCAAGGATGACAAGAGCTGGATTTTGATGTCTCAAATCCAATATAATTCAATAAATTCCAGCACTTGTTAGAAGAAATTCAATAAAACATTTGTAAATAAGTTTCTACTGCTTTAATCGATTATTTTGGCTTTATAATCGGTTACATGATGTTTAGAAGCAATCAGGAATAAGCCCTTATTGCTTTAATCGATTAAATAGCTAGTATAATCGATTATTTCAGTTTCTAACTGATTTAATCGATTACAATAGCGAATTAATCGATTACAAGATTGTCAGTAGGAAGCAGGAATCATGACCTTACTGTCTTAATCGATTAAATGGCTAGTGTAATCGATTATTTCAGTTTCTAATTGATTTAATCGATTACAATAGTGAATTAATCGATTATACCAGTCTGAGAAGGCTATTGCACATTTTGGGAAGCCAAAGGTCACTCAGGTAAAGCTTGTCTTACAAGCTACGTTTGGGGCTTCATTTTAGCTTGCATTTACATTACATTTAGGGTCATTTAGCTTATTAATTTGTGGTCTATAAAAACCATTCACAAACTAATTGTAAGGATCTTTTGGATGATTAATACAATTTTTGAATTGTGGTGAGAGTTTTCTCTCTTGTTCTTAGTCAAGAACTTCTTGTTTCTTATCAATGGCCTCCCAACTATTGTGGTGATTCTTGCAAGACTTATTGGAATTCCTATTCCATGGTGTCATTCCAACTCATTCCTATTCTTCTTCCACAATCCATTTCTGAAATTAGGAAAACATAAACAGCCCCATTCAAGAGAAGAGTTGAATGCTCTGTTTTGAAGTTGAATTGAAGATTGACTTCCATTGCAAGGAAGATCAGGGCAAAAGGTGTTAAGACTCAGGTCAGTAGCACATCAGAAATTCTTTTTGTTGGAGCCGCCAAGCCGACGTGATGACGTTGAAATTCTTTTTGGGAAAGAGTTGTGTTTTGTTAATCAACTCTTTCTTAGTTAGTTCTTCGATTCTTTTGTTGGTCATGTAAGATTCCAGGTGTAAATATATGTAAACCAAATTAAATTTTGATATGTAAATGATATGTACTGGTTCAATATATGCATACATGTGTATTCGATTTTGTAATTGTATCGTGTACAATAATGGTATTATCGCGAAAAAAACTACTACCATTTTCATAATCAAATTAATGGAGTTTTCATATTAAAATTTAAAACTGCCCAATCTAGAGTTAGTAATATCGTAGCGACGAGACGGGTGGTTACAAACACTAGATTAGAGTTCCACTATTATCAAATTTTAGTTCTTACAAGCTTTACAAAAATCACCCTTTATCAAACCTAGATAAAGAACAGAAATCTAAAACCCTATTAGACTCCTAGTGATCAAGACATAGAGAACCCTTATCTACTCTTTCCTTCTAGAGAAACTTACTCTAAGAAAAAGCCTCAAGAACCCTTTACAATAGTTACAAACAACCAAGAATTCAAAAACAAATTTACAATAAGAATTAATTGGGAGATACAACCTGATGATCCAATGAATATGAATGAATATGAGTTACCAAATAGAGTTGAAATGCATAAATCAATTTCAGAACTTTCTCTCCAAAAGCTTCTTTGAAAATCTTGCCCAAGAAATCTTTCAATACACCATGAAGATTAAAGAGTGGGACAAGTGCTTTTCTAGCTTAGAAAATATTTTCTAACGTTGAGAAGGCTTGTATATGCTCAGAGAATTCGAAGTATTAAAGTTGAAAGTTCAGACAAGCCTTAAATCTATTTATAATAGATTCTTATAACAGAATGTAATCGATTAAAGCGCCATGTAGTCAATCAAAATACCATATGTAATCAATTAAATTGCCAAATAATCGATTAAAATGTTCTTAGCACAACCTGGAAACTGCAACAAGAAAATTAATCGATTAAAGCAGACAGGTTTAGTTGTAAAACAAGCTTATATAATCGATTACAATTTGTGATAATCAATTAAAGCATATAAACACAATTCCTGAATTCACTTATGTAATCGATTACAATTTGTGGTAATCAATTAAGTCAGTCAGACACAAAAAAAATGAACTTCAGTAATCGATTACGATATTATGGTAATCGATTAAAGTAGGGAGACATGATTTTCTTTTTGTGCTTACGAGTAGGCTATAATCGATTAAATTGTTCTTCATGGCTTTCCAGAATTTAAAACAGAAGCTTGTAATCGATTAACTTGTTGTGTGATCGATTAAAGCAGTGAGATTTTATTTTTCCAAAAACTTAACCATGAGAAATTAGTTTCTTTTGAAAACATGAACAGCTTTAATGCTTTAATGAAATCATTTATGCAAGTTAATGATTATGTTCATGCAATACAAGGATCATAAGATTAGCCTCTCATACACTTGCTCAAATTACAAATTTTTGAAAAAGCTCAAAACTTTCTAGAGGCACAAGCTTCTTGCTTCATCTTCTTCTTGCTCCCCCTATATCCAACAAATCTTTGACACATCAACGACATAATTTTCTAGTCAGCAAATTGATGCTTGTAGATTCACCAGCATCAATTTGAGGGGGGATGTCAATAGAATTGATATTATATGGTGGTGGCGATGATGGTGGTTGTGGTGGTGGAAATGACAATGCTGACAGGTAACTGCAATGGTGATAGGGTTGATGGCAATGAAAATGGTGGCAACTACAAAGATAGGGTGGTGGCATGGGGTGATGAGGGGCTGAGAGGGAGAGGGAGCGACTATCCTATCATGTTTTTTAACCTAGCTCCCTTCTCAGGATAAGAAATATACTACACCAACAAGATTGGATAAGCAAATCATATCATGTTGGTGCACCAAACAATACATTACAACATGATAGAATTGTTATCTTATCATATCCTATTTTATTTTGGCCACCAAATGGGTCCTTAAATAAACTCTAAAGAATTTCTGAAAATTATTTAAATTTTCTTTAGTTTCAAGAATTAATATGACAATGAGAAACAAATTTAAAGGCTATATTTATTATTTACCCAAAGTTTTTTTTTTTATAAATTCCTCCAAATATTCTCATAAACACTAATAACATAATACAAATTTAATTAAGTTGTTATAAGTTCTTTCGAATAAAGCCATAGTTATATATATTTTTTCTAATTAGATAACTTCTATATTATTTCATTCACATCATTACACAATCTTTCATGATAACAATTTTGTAGTGCCTCCGACCATAGTTAGAGCTATATATATATATATATATATATATATATATATATATATATATATATGCATGGTTTATGTTTATTATAAAATGAGCGATCTTTTATTTAGTTTTTTTTTAAAAAAAAATAACATTATTTTTATCAATCTAAAATTTGAATATTTTTTAAAGGTAAAATGTAAGTTATTAATTTGTTATTTTTTATTAGTAAGAGTGATTTGAACCACAACCTCTTATTCCCCTCCTACTTTCTTAATCATTAAGTCAATTTTATAACACCGATCCAATTGTTTTTAATTTTATAAAATGAGTAAATTTTGATTTATACATGTAAAATATTTTTCTTTGACTTTAATTTTCTAAAATATAAAATCACTATAGTCTTCAATGTTTAATTTAAGATAAATAAATAATATTTATAATGGATCTAAATTTCTTTTGGAATACCATACTTTAACATGGTATCAAGACATTAGTTGGGATCACTTAGGATAGTCAAAGAAGTTTAAAGTTTAATTTCTGACTTTTACATGAAATTGTAACGAAAAGTATCATTTCACAATAAAATATCACAAAATGAATAGATTTGGTGGAAAAAGACCAGCAAGAGGTGACAAAAAGAATGCTAGAAGAAGAATTGCTATCATTCTTTCCCTTCCTCTCTCTATCACTGATCACAAAACACCAACTTGCCACCTTTGTAACACAACCCTTGTTCCCCAACAGAATCAACCACCCTCCCATAGGTATACCTCAAAGGAATTCTCCCCAACACTCTATGAAATTCCTTTATTCTCTACCCTCTCCTCTTTCTATGCTCCCTTATATTCCTACTACTAAACCCCACCCCATTCACTATAACACCCTGAAATTTTGATAACTGAATATATATGTTTGATGTATTTCTTATATTATTTGATTGATTTATTAATTATGATTAATTGAAAAGTTGTGTGAATTATCCTTGTTCAATTGCTTGGTGTGGATGTTAAGTTATGTGGAGATAATTTGAGCTGCGTTGAAAATGAGTGATTCCGAGTTTGACACAAAACCTATTTTGATAAAATCATAATTATGGATTGTTTAACCATTAGATCGCCATAAAATTTCAAAGGTAGGTTACCTACCCACATGTGTAAATTTTAACCATTGGGATTGGCGAATTAACATTTGAAGCGCGGGATAGTAATTTTTCATAGAAGCAGTGAAATTTCAAAAATTGTGTCAACTCGCCCAGCGAGCCAAAATTCGCCTGGGTGAGTAAAGTCGGTTATAAACATGCACCTAAGTGTAAAATCATGAAAAATATGGCCTTCTTCTTCCCCAAATCGTGCCACCCAACCCCTCCTCCTCCTCCTCAACCATCCACGGCCACCGATGACCGCCACGAGCTGCCGTTTCTTGTCATTGAACCACCGCACAAAGAGGAACACTTTAATTGGAGCGGAATCTTCAAAACTTAACTAGAGGATTCAGTAGAGAACGAAGCCTCTAATCTCCCCTTCGCGGTTTCTTCTAGGTAACCGTGTTTTCTATGCCTTCTCCTAGCTAGTTTGAAAGCCTCTCTTGATAGCTCTTGTGATTTGGATACCATTATTGGGTGTTTTTATACTTCCCTTGAAAAACCCTTGAAAATGAGACATTGTAAAAGTTTCCTTTTTATAATATTGATTTCATATTTGCAACCTTCGTTGAGCCTCGGTCACATTGGTGTCATTGAAATTTCAAAATGATGTCCTTTTGATGTTGACTTTCAAAACATCATTTTAGCTCATTTTTTAAATTTGAGTGGGTATTTGACCCTGGATGTTGATATCAACCTTGTCTTTGAAATCTATACTAAATTGTCTTCGATTTGGTATAGAGCTCTGTGTTTAGACCAACACACGCGAATTAGACGGATCTCAAAACAAACACCGTGAGGAGCCAACGGGAGAATTTATAGATAGGTGAGGGGAGTTTATTATTTGTTTACAACTGTTGATACCATGGTTAGGGTCAGGGAACCCAATTATGGAGATGTATGCATGTCCCTATTATGACTGGTTCCTCCTCTTTAATTTAGAACTTTCATAAAATACTAATCTCGTGGTAACATGAATTGTGAATGATGAGGTTTGTGTTGTCTGAAGACCTGGGGAATGTGAATCTCAGGCATATGTTATATAGATGTGAAATGCGATTGTTTGTGATGTTGATGATGATATTGCAATGAGATTATGTTGATGATTATATTAATATGAGATGATATTGATGGTTATGATGATGTTGAAATGAAATGAAGTTGATGATATTCAAATGAAATGATATTGATGTTGATGATGACATAGATGAGAGATGATGTTGAGGTTGATGATGTCATCGTGATGGATGTATGTTGTACATGTGAGGTGCAGTGACATGTTGGATATCCCTGCGGGGAAGAGTTTACGAATTTTAAGCATTCCTGAAGAGAGAAAGGGACTGCTTAGAATTTCGATCTCTATCCACAGTCAGTGCATTGATGATCCCATGTTTGTATGTTGAGTATGTACAAGGGGGTGCATGACTTATTGGATATCCTTGCGAGAAGGGTTTATGAATTTCAAGCATCCCTAGAGAGAAAAAGGGATTGTTTAGAATTCTGGTCCCTATCCATGGTCAGTGCATTGATGGTGCCCATGTTTCATATTTTATAATTGCATGGATGGAAATAGAATGAAGGCAATGTGTACCTGTGGTTTTTATGAGATAAAAACACGGGTACTAAGGGGGATGTCACTTGGTTTGGAATTCCTTTGAGACTCTGGTTGATCACCATGGGGGGAATGGACAGTGCACGACAGGGTGACCCCGATAAAGTAATGAATCATTTTCCTAAGAGAGGTTATTTACATGAGAATGGTACCACATTGCATGGTGAGTAGAGTATAACAACCCGCCTCGTCGCTACGATATCACTAACTCTTAATCGTGCAAATTTCAATTTTTAATAAAACTTCATTAATTTGATTATGAAAATGATGGTAAATTTCTCGCGATAATACAATTATCATACACATATTACATTTACATATATTAAATCAGTACATGTCATCCACCTGTTAAAACTTTCTTTAGCTTTACATGTATATACACCTGAAATTACATATCAACAAAAAGTCAAAGACTAACTATGAGAGAGTTGATTGACAAAACACAACTCTTTCTCCAAAAGGAAATCTAACGTCATCACGTCGGCTTGGCGGCTCCAATAAAAAAGAAGATCTCCCTCCAAAGTCACCTACTGCTGCTTATCTGCTCCCACGAACGAAAGTTCGCGATCATCACAGGTTCCAACCACACGGTACAACAAATGCAAGGGTGAGTTTATTATATAAAAACCAACAAACATCAGATAGCAGCAATTGGGAAGGAAACAACATTACCCACCACAATCATTAACAAAAATCCATGATTCCAATACACACTCAACAAACCAATCATCCAATGCGTTTCACAACTCAAACAATCATGCATAGAATGATGCATGCAGCTGACTCATCTATCAGCATGAAATGTGGTACCATCACCGAAAATAGCCTCTCATAGGAAAAATGATTCACCGCCTACAGGACCACCCTATCGTGCACTGGCCATTCCCCCACCCGGTGATCAACTAGCGTCGCAAGGGAATTCCAAACCTGATGACCCCTTAGTACTTGTGTTCTCAGCCCACTGAAACCCACAGGTACGCGAGTGCCTTCATTCTATTTCCACACATATAAATGAAGTAGGAAACATGGGCATCACCAATGCAAGACCCGGCTAGGAATAAATCCTTCCTCGCAAGGGTAACCCGCCATGCAACCCCATGTATATACATAACACACCAATGTGGGCTCATCGATGCACTGACCATGGCTAGCAACAAATCCATCCTCGCAAGCGTAACTAACTGGTCATTGCATCCCACGTGTACATACAGAGCCTACAACCATGGGCACCATGTATGACCTGGCTAGGAACAAATCCTTCCTCGTAAGGGTAACCCGTCATACACCCCCCCATGGGTATCTATATATATCCACAATCAATGACATTGTTCACATCAACATTATCTCTCATCAATGTCATTATCAACCTCAACATCATATCATCTCAATATCATCATCATGCATATCAATATCATCTCATTTGAACATCATCAACTACATCAACATTATCTCATTTAAACATCAACATCAATTTCATCATCATCTCATTTAAACATCATAAACCACATGATCATTATATCATTTATACATCATCAAACATATCATCAATGTCTCATTCAATTATCACCAACACATCAATAATCATTTTAACATTATCAATGACATCAATATCACTTCATTCATTCACAATCCATATTGCCACGAGACTGATAGTTTAGGAAAATTCTAAATTAAAGAGGAGGACTACAATATAGAAAATCCATTTTTTTGCCCATTTAAAAATTTAATAAAGAAGTAAATAGGAAAACATATTATAAAAGTTTGGGCAGAGTCTCCTTTGTAATTAAGACTTTTTCCAAAAATCCAATCATCACAATAATAACATCATTCACAGTTTTATCCATCAACAAGCCAATTCATCGCATCCCATTAGTTAAAAACAATTTTTCCTTGAAAACGAGCACACACAAGAACAAACACATACCAATCATAAATACATCGCATCCCATTAGTTAAAAACGTAGTTTTTCTTGAAAACCAGCATACACTAGGGACAGGCAGTTATCTTCATAGTTGGACTCCCTAGCCCCCAACTATGGTATCTAAACTATCGCCAAAATAATAAACTCCCCTTACCTATCTATATTTCTCTGTTAGCTCCTTGAAACATCATTTTGGGATCTCTCAAGTTCATGTGCTTTGGCCCAAATGCAGAGCTCTATATACCAAATTGAAGATAATTTAGTATAGATTTCCAATATAAGATCAATATTAACATTTGGGGTCAAATACCCACTCAAATTCAAAAAAGGGCTAAAAGGGTGTTTTGAGAGTCTACATCAAAAGACATCATTTTGAAATTCCTATCACACCAATGTGACCAGGATTCAAGAAGGATCACAGAAATGACATCAGTTTCATAAAAAGGTGACTTTTACAATATCTCATTTTCAAAGGGTTTTCAAAGGAAGTATAGAAACAGCTAATAACGGTACCCGAATCACAAGAGATATCAAGAGAGGCTTAAACTAGCTAGAAGAAGACAAAAGAAACTAAGATTACCTCAAGGAAACCAAGAAAGGAGGATTGGAAGCTCCGTTCTCTACCAAAACTTCGAGAAAAGTTTCGAAGATTCCGCTCCGATTAAAATGTTTTTCACCATGCCGGGATCTCATGGCAAGCAACAGCGGTCCGTGGTGGTCTCCGGTGGTTGTGGGTGGTGGAGGATGATGGAGGGAGGTTGGGGAAGCTTTGGGAGGATTAAAATCCTCCATTTTCTTGACTTGGAAGTTTAAAAACGTATTCAGCACCACCTCCACTTGCCCAGGTGACCAAAAATGCCTGCAAAAACTCGCCTGGGCCAGCTGACCCAATTCTAGAATTTTATGTTTTAGTGAAAAACTAATTTCTCACGTTCTAGACATTATTTTGACAATCCCAACCGTCAAACGTTACATATATGGGTTAGGAACTCATCGATAAAATTTGAAGACGATCCAACAGTTAACCAATCTAGAATGGTGATATTACTAAAATAGGTTTTCGGGTCAAACTCAGAATCACACAAATACAATGCATCTCAAACAAACTCCACATAACTTGTGCGGTCTACACCATACAATGGCACATGGATAATTCACATAACATTTCAACTAATTATAAACTAATCAAATAGTCAAATAACATAAGAAATACATCGAACATTTATTTTCGGTTATTGAAATTTCAGGGCATTACATAGAGTCAGTGCATGCATAATTTTGATCATAGTTGATTTGAATTGAGGAAAAAGTGGATGACTAGTTTGTTGAGTGTGCGTTGAACTGATTGATTTCTGAGAATGATTGTGGTTGTTATTGTTGCTTTCTTTCTAATTATTGTTATCTGGAACTTGTTGATTTTGTATGATAAACTCACCCTTGCAATTTTGTATCTTGTGGTTGGTACCTGTGATGATCGTGAACCTTCATTCGTGGGAGCAAATGAGCAGTAGTAGGTGACTTTTGAGGGAGATCATTTTTGTTGGAGCCGTCAAGCCAACGTGATAACGTTGGAATTTATTTTGGGGAGAGATTTGTGTTGTATTATCAACTCTTTCTTTGTTGGTCCCTTGATTCTCTTTAATGGGGCATGTAAACCCCAAGCTTATATATTTATTAAAAGCTAAATTATGTTCTGACATGTGAATGATATGTAATGGTTTAAAATATACATGCATATGTATTTATTTATGTATTTGTACGTTGTTTGATAAGTGTATTATCGCGAAAAATTTACTCTCATTCTCATAATCAAAGTTTTCATTGAAAATTGAAATTATACATTTAGAGTAGTAATATCGTAGTGACGAGGCGGGTTGTTACATTAGTGGTATCAGAGCAGGTCGAACCTTTTCAGTAGTGAGTAGTGAGTCTGCTGTGTTTCTCTATGCATTTTGGGTTTTCTTGTTGAATGTTTGATGTTTGAGTATTTGACTCTTTTGTAGTGGCTTGGGTTGTTTGTGTTTGATACTTACGCACATTGTTGTTTTGCATGGTTATGGAGATTTGTTAGTGCTGTCATAATACGTTTGTATTTTGATGTCTGTTATACCATGAGTTCCAATGCCTTGTCACGAGTTATCAGACTGACCATCTGGATAAGTATTACGCACATTTGTGAAGTGCAATGGGACACTATGGCAAGCAGTCAATAATACAACGAGTAAATAATATGCGTTAATGTCTCGATGGAGAACTATTGTAGAGGAGTGATTTATTGAGGCATCAACTCTCAAGAGTAATTAAGTAGGGACTTGAGATATGTATACAATTGTTTTATATCTTTTCTTGTGTATTCCTTATATGTTCTCATTTATATATAAGCAAACAATCCAAAATTCCATCAAAATCAAGTCAAAAGGTCATCAAAAATCAAGTCCAAACATTAGTAAATTTTCAGCATTTCAATCATCAACCTATCCTATTCTTAAATCAACATAACCACATCATAAAATACCCTTTTATAATCTGAAAATTCAGACTACTAATGTCAGCCTTATATCTGCACCATCGTACATAAAGATTAGTCCAAATAAACCCTTAATTAAAGATTGAAGTCTAGCCCACCTTAGTTGAAGTTGTATCCAAATTCTTCAAGAAGTGGATGTACTTCTTTAAAGTTTTCAAGTAAGGAAATCTTAGGATAATTTATATGAAAGAAAATAAGAAAGAAGAAATATAGGATACTATAGGAGTGAGCTACGGTTATGAGTAAATAAGAAGGTGAGAAAAGAAAGCAAAGCACCCAAAAGAAAAGCAATTTGGCCGTGAGTTTTAGGAGTATATACGTGCAGTTTTTGTAGTACATCAACTATTTATATTAATTAGGTTAGTTAGAATGGAAAGGAATTAGTGTGGATGAAAAGAAATTAGCTAGAATGAAACTTAGTTAGTAGTTAGTTTGGTCCTAGGTTGACTAAATCATTAGAAACTAAGGAAAATATCTAGATTTTCCTTATCTAGTCATCATTACAAATATTCCCTTCATTAATGACCCATATGCACATGGAAGTCTTACTAAGTTGCTTGATTTTGTTTATTTGGTTCACCAAAGGCATACATACGCATGGCTGCACCTATTATTGGGTGTTTATGTTCTAAAAAAATCAACGATTCCCTAAGCTTGGTTGTCCATGTTACGTGGAAAGGCTTACTTAAGAGACAAAATCTAATTGGTTCTATGCTTTTGGTTGAAAATTATCTTTTGCTCCCAAGTTATATAGCTTCCACGTTGATAGCCTCCTCAAAAGGCTTGTTCAAGAAGCTTGGTCTTAGCTTGTCTTATTCACTTCATACATTGACTACTCCTTTGACTCTTTGATGAGGACATCGAAGGCCAATCCCAAGACCAAGACCCAATACAAGGCATAGGAGGACCCATGACAAGAGCAAGAGCTAAAAAGACCCAAGAAGCTTTGCAACATATAATGGCTAATCTGAGGGCAATCCAATTGCATGAGGGGGACCAAAATCTAGAGGGCTGCATGAGTGGATTACTAGTCACATGTATTGC
>PYAF01002688.1:38958-52569 GCA_007407185.1 Glycine tomentella | reverse complement strand
TAGTAAAGTTCCTAGAAATTCTATTCTAGATTTTCTTGTCACCTATTAGTAATTTATTACCTAGGAGTATTGTATTGAAATTTTTCTAATCTCTATTCTAGGTAAAAAAATCCTTTAATCACATATTACTAATTGATCTAAAACATTTCCTAAATTACACATTTAACACGTATATAAAAATATTGGGGTGTTACAACTTCCCGCGCCAACCACACGGCCTCTGGCACGACCCGCGCCGGCTGGAAAACCTCTGGCGCCCCTGGCGCCACATTGACGCTTCCAGCGTCAGCTTCCAGTGGGTATGGCGCGATCCGCGCCAGTCCTAGCGCCATCCGCGCGGAACCCTCCACAGGGTTTTCTCAGGTGAATCCCCGCGCGACAGCGCAGGGTTAGGTGCTAAGAATGAGGGTCCTTACAACGCTTTTATCGACAGAGGCAGTGACAATGACACACTCGTCGTACTTGTTCCAATCGCAAGCGAGGATCTCAAACTCGTAGCCAGGGAGGATCATGGTTGACCTAGGCTGGCGGACGTCCTAGACGCGGAGGGTGCAGTCGCCAGAGGCAGATGCGAAGACGTCGGTGTGGCAGGGGTTCCAGGCGGCAAAGTAAACGTAGTAGGCGTGCTCCTTGAAGGTGCGGACGCTGGTGGGGCGATCGAGGGTCAAGAGGTTGACGGTGTCGTCCAACAAGGAGGAGAGGAAGGGGTTGCAGCGGGCAGGGTTGTAGTCGACGAAGTGGACCTCGCGGGTGTGTTCTTGGAAGGAGTGGATGGGGTTGGAGGTTGGGGGGAGGGCCAAGTCGTAGAGCTTCACGGAGTCATTGGCGACGGCGGCGATGATGATGGAGTCGTGGGACTCGGACCAACCCACATCGTAGATGCCGTTGGCGGCCAGCTCAGAGATGGGGAGGGAAGGATCCGGGGAGAGGTCAAGGATGTGGAAAATCGGAAACTGAAGCGATGCAGAGAGAAGACAAAATCAGAAACCCTAGAGAGCGAGCGACCTCACCTCGAAGGGGAGCATTTTTTTTAAAGCATGATTTGAAGAGAAAGGGTGATGCAGAGGATTAATAAAAATAGAAACGTGTACAAAGACGGTTGCAGTCAAGACCGTCGTAGTACCAACGTCTCAAAAACGGTTATATTACAACCGTCTTTAAACTTGGCATTTTATTTACAAAATTGCCACCACACTCCCAATAACGACGGGTATATTATAACTGACTTAAAACACGCATCTTTAAAGCTTCTTTTTGTAGTAGTGGCCAGTGCGACAATTGAAAAATCTGTAAGAAAAACTAAATAATTTAATCATGCTTATGCACAAACAACATAAGCAATTAGATTAAGTGCGGAAAAATTAAGATCATAAATACCTCTCACCATTGCTATTCTTGTTTGCTCTGAAGATGATTTGCAGTTGTCCGTGAGTCAAATAATCTGTAAACAGTTTATAGGTATCCAAACTAATCTGACTTTTGGCTTAAGGATCTTCTATACTTTCACTATCACTCACTGATAGTGTATTGAGAATTTCAGATAGTAAGCACAGGAACCTTGGCCATGGTGCACATCTCCTTTTATAACCTCTTCCCATCAAAGAGATTATTTTTGATATGCATAAAACGTGGGCTTAGTTGCTAAAAAGATAAGGGATAAGATTAGCTGATAAGATTAGCAATAACTTATTCCTAAAAGATAAGGGATAACATTAACAACAACTTAATCCTAAGAAGATAAGGTGAGTGGACCACCTTATGTGGTTTTGACTTAGTCAATCAATAGAAAATAAACCAACATTCTCCCACTTGGTCCACGTATCTTATCATATACTTTAGTGAGAAATAAAATACATGAATCATGACGATAGTTCCTCTAATATATACGAGTAGTACCTTCCATGTATTACATTGAAGTATATTTCTCAAACCCATATAACTTAATGAATAAACCCAATGTTTATTCTAGGTCCAAACTTAATTGATGTTTCTCAGAATAAATAACTGTAGATGTGCATAAACTGAATGAAAAAATCACAATAGAGTTTCTTAATATCATTCTTACAATGAAAATCTCATATGGGAACCAAGTTTCATCCTTATACTTGATCCTTAAATTTAAATGGTGGCACACCCTTAGTTAAAGGATCGACAATCATTAATTCAGTGCTAATGTGCTCAATAACCAATGTATTATCTTTAGCACATTCTCGTATGGCTAGATACTTAATGTCGATGTGCTTGCTTTGACTACAATTTTTGTTATTCTTAGCCATAAAATAACATTTGAATTATCATAGTATATATTCAATGACTTAGAATGGAATCCATAACTCTAAACCCAGAAATGAAACTCCTTATCCATACACCATGTGAGGTAGTCTCAAAACAATAAATGAACTCAGCCTCCATAGTGGAAGTAGCAGTCAAGGTCTACTTGACACTTCTCCAAGACACAGCTCCACTAGCTAGCATATCCTAAAGTCGATTTTCTTGAATCAACACAACCAGTGTAGTCTGAATTTGAGTAGTCAATCACTTCCAAGTTATCAGTCTGTCTGTACATAAGCATATAGTCCTTAGTTCTCTAAAGGTATCTCATCACTTTCTTTGCAACTTTTCAGTGGTCTAAACCTGGGTTACTTTGATATTTCCTTAACACTCCAACCGCAAAAGCAATATCAGGTCTTGTGTAGACCTGAGCATACATAAGGCTACCAACAGCTAAAGCATAAGAAATGTTCTTTATCTGTTCCCCCTCAAGATCATTTTTTAGGCATTGGCTTAAATTAAACTTGTCACCCTTTACAATGGGAGCTACACTTGTTGAACGATTACTCATTCTAAATCTTTCCAAAACTTTGTTAATATAGGTTTCTTGAGACAAACAATGAACACCTTTTACTTTGTATCTTGATGCCAATAACGTAAAAGGCATCACCCATATCCTTTATATCAACGTTCTTAGAGAGAAATTGTTTCACCTCATATAGCAAACCCTTATCATTGGTTGCAAGTAAAATATCATCCACATATAAAATAAGGAAACAAATTTTGCTCCCACTGACCTTCTGGTATATACAGAGATCCATAACATTTTCTATGAAACCAAATAAAGAAATAACATCATGAAATTTTAGGTACCACTGACGGGAGGCTTGTTTCAATCCATACATAGATTTCTTAAGCTTGCATACCAATTACTCACCCTTAGTAGGGGAGAATCCTTCAGGTTATTTCACATCCATTTGTTGCAACTCTAAGTCAAAATGTGCAATCAGTGCCAGGATGATGCAAAGAGAATCTTTCTTAGATACAAGAGAGAATGTCTCCTTGTAGTTGATTCCTTCCTTTTGATTAAATCCCTTGGCTATGAGTTTTGCTTTATGTCTCTCAATGTTGCCTAAATGAGTCTTTATTAGAAAGACTCATTTACATCCAATGACTTTTGCACCATTAAGCAACTGAACAAGATCCCAGACTCCATTCGATGCCATAGAATTCATCTCATCTTTCATAGGATCATACCACAAGTTTGATTCTTTAGAACTCATGGCTTGTGAAAACGTTTTAGGATCATTTTCAGCTCCAATAGTATAGTCAGATTCCTGTAGATACACAACAAAAAGTCACTCAGTATCGCTGATTTCTTTATTCTAGTATATCTCCTTAATGTTGTTTTATTATCTTCTTGAGGAACTTGTTGTTCAATTGGTTGATCAACAATTTCTTCTTTTTCCTTATGAACAACATAATCTACTAGATTATCAACAGGTTGTGGATCTTGAATGATAGGTTGCACAACACCCAATTGAGCTGGAAGGGTATTGTTAATAATAACCAATTTAAGATTTGAAGTGGATGGTTGAGTAACTGAATGATCTTTCTCAGAAACAAAATCTATAGATTGATTGCTCCCACTAATCAAGTCTTTCTCAAGAAATTCAATATTTCTTGATTCCACAATCCTTGTACTATGAAATGGACAATAAAATTTGTATTCCTTAGACCTTTCAGCATATCCAATGAAGTATCCACTAATGGTCCTTGGGCCAAGCTTCTTTTTCTTGTGGGTTATATATTCTCACTTCAAGAGGGCATCCCCAAACGTGTACATGTTACAAACTCGGTTTCCAACTCTTAAATTACTCAAATGGTGTCTTTGGGACAACCTTAGTTGGAACTCGATTCAATATGTACACTGTCATCTTCAGTGCTTCAGTCCACAATGACTTAGGAAGCTTGGAATTACTAAGCATACTTCTCACCATGTCCATTAAGGTTCGGTTTCTTCCTTTTTGCCACACCATTATGATCCAGAGAACCGGGCATAGTGTACTGGGCAACAATCCCATGCTCTTGAAGAAACTTCGCAAATAGGCCAGGTGCTTGTCCATTCTCTGTGTATCTACCATAGTATTCATCACCTCTATCGGATTTCACAATCTTAATTTGCTTTCGTCATTGTTTCTCCACTTCGGCCTTAAAAACTTTAAAGGCATCTAAAGCTTCATCTTTAGAACAAAGTAAGTAGAGATACATATATCGTGATGAATAGTCTATGAAGGTGATAACGTATTTCGGACTACTTGCGTCCATGTCTGGACAATAAATATTTGTATGTATGATTTCTAATAGATTTGAGATCCTCTTTGCATTCTTCTTAGACTTATTAGTTTGCTTACCCTTAATGCAATCTATACAAATATCAAAATCAGCAAAATCCAAAGCACTACGTACCCCTTCATTTACCAATCTCTTAATTCTCTTGATAGAAATGTGTCATAATCTTAGGTGCCATAACATAGAGGAATCCTCATTCATAACACATCGTTTTGTGCCAACATTAACATGCACAACATCATAAGTGGTATCATTTTGCAAATTAATATAGAAAAGACCATATTGCAAATTAATCCACCATGTGTTATGATTAATCATATTAGATTCATAACAAACTAAAGAGGTAGGCATACCTTTCTTTTCCAAACCATAGCTTGAACTTAGGACAGTCTTTCTTCATGTGTCCTTCCTTTCAGTCGTCATAAGAGAACTCTCTCCTTGTTCCAATTGTAACCTCCCCTCTTCCGGAACACACATGGTCATGAGTTCATTAATAGACCATTTGTCTTTGTGTGTGTTGCGGATATTTTAAGGGACCATATGGTGCTGGGAGAGCATTCAGAATAAAATGCATCAAAATGGAGTCAGACATGTCCACCTCTAGAGTTTTTAGTTGAGCTGCAATGTCCCTCATATGCATGATGTGCTCACGCACACCCCTCAGAGTATTGAGCTTCATGGAAGAAAATTTCATTATTAAGGTATTGGCCAATGTCTTCCCTGAAGTCTCAAATTGTTCATCAATGTACTTCAAAAGCACTTTCACATTGTCATATTGTTCAACTAAGCCCTTAATATCAGTCTTTATGAACAACACATAGAGTCGGTTGAATATTTCCAATACTCGTACAGATCCATCTCCTCTGGTTCACTGTTCTCTATAATTGTTGGTGGCTCAACTTTCAAGATAGCATAATCAATGTTCATATACCCTAACGTCAACAAAATCTTTTCCTTCCAGATAGAAAAATAATCTCCTTTCAATTCCGGGACAACAATTGTATTAATAGGTTGTATAGTTGCAAAATAATTCAACATATATGCTTATCATTAAAATTTGAGACAAAAATAATGTATCATGCTTTACCAATGTAAGTCATGTTTATAAAATTATGAATTTAGCGACATAAAATTTGTCTGTAGGCTAAAATTTTAATTCAATTAAATTCACATAAACATTATGATAAAACTATCAAGTTATATTTCTTGATCCCTGTGGACAAATAAAAAAATATAATTTAATATTTTATCCTAATTAATCATACAAAAATATAATAGAAATTCCTGTGGGATAATATCTATTATATTATATTATGATTAATTACAATTAATATTATATACCTTATGCGATCTATAGGCTCTTAATATATAATTTAAATAATTAAAGTTGTTGTGGCTAGACTTTAATCAATTAAATTATAAAAGATTACAAAATATTCTCTTATCTCCAAAATTAATTTTATTGCATTAATAAGTAAATTATTCAGTTTTATTTATAGAATTCTATCCATCACAGACCTCAACCTTGAATGGGATAAGATAATGGGTTAGTGGATGAACGTGAACGTGATCAGTAAATGAATCACATACAAAAACGGTTTCCCTAAAAGATATAAACTGAATATCTAACATTCCTATCTTTATGGAATAAAAGGATATAGACTGAATATCTAAACATTAATATATTTATGGAATAAAAGATATAAAATGGATATCTAAACATTAATATTTTTATGAAATAAAAGATATAAACTTAATATCTATATATTCTTATCTTTATGGAATAAAAAGATATAAACTAATCAATCATTCCTATCTTTATGAAATAAAAGATATAAACTGAATATCTAAATAACAATAAATTATGTGAACACATCATAAAATTGTCATTAGTTCAAAATGCTTTATAGCCATTTATTTGATTCACGAAGATCAAAATAAAAGTTCAGCAACACAAATAGTGTAAATGACAATAGTAACAATAACATAAATAAAAATACAATTCAGTGTCAAAATGTGAAATTTTCAAATCATAAATGATGTCACACAATATCACTTTAAACCAAATGTGAAGAATGTGAGTCGTGACACAAAAACCAAGATTTGAATATGGGTTAATTTCACAAAACTCAAAGCCACAAAATTGAAACACGTTTCATTGATACTATTATCTTCGATTTTCAGACGGGTTGACTCGACCCAGTTTCAATCAAAATAAAAATCCAATGATTTTCTTAGTCATTTTCAATACCCAAATCCATGTTTTAATTTACAAAAAACTTAGAAATTCAATTTCCATATGATTCCAAGGCTCCTTAATAATTCAAATGTTCAAATAAAATACCCATATTTCAATGAAACAATATTTTAAAAATATATGAGTATCAATCAAAAGCAAGGCAGAGGCAATAACAGACTCTGATACCAAATGTAAAAAAAACTAAATAATTTAATAATGCTTATACACAAACAACATAAGCAATTAGATTAAGTGCAAAAAAATTAAGATCATAAATATTTTTCATCATTGCTATTCTTGTTTGCTTTGAAGATGATTTGCAGTTGTTCGTGAGTCAAATAATCTGTAAATAGTTTATAGGTATCCAAACTAATCTGACTTTTAGCTTAAAGATCTTCTATACTTTCATATCACTCACTGATGGTGTATTGAGAATTTCAGCTAGTAAGCACAAGGACCTTGGTCATGGTGCATATCTCCTTTTATAACCTCTTCCCATCAAAATAGATTATTTTTTATATGCATAAAACGTGGACTTGGTTGTTAAAAAGATAAGAGATAAGATTAGCTGATAAGATTAACAACAACTTATTCCTAAAAGATAACGAATAAGATTAACAACAACTTAATCCTAAGAAGATAGGTGAGTGGACCACCTTATGTAATTTTGACTTAGTCAATAGAAAATAAACTAACAAAATCTTCCATGATATCCACATTTTTCCAAAAGTAAGTGAGACAAAAATACATAATACAAGTAGTATTTTTTGTAAATATCAGTAATAATCTTTATAAAAAAAAGCTCAAATCATTCACCCAAAAATTCATCATAATAATAATTTACCATTTACTTCCCACATACAATGGCTTCTAATTGCTCTCCCTATTCCACAAGGTGGGGATACCGTACCTCTATTTAAGGCGACAGTCCTAAATCTTCCTCGCCGCATCGAATGAGGATACGCTAACCCATTCGAGACGGTGGTAGTTCTCAATTCGATACCCTTTTCTTGATAGTGAGTATTACTCTAGTCATCCAAATGAGTGTACACTACCCCTTACCGGAGGAGACAATACTCTCAAACATAAACAAATTCAGTCCATTACAATTCATAGTATTATTCACCAAAATCTCAAATTCTAGAATATACCATTAATTGTTGTTCACTTTCAACAATACATAATAGATAATCATTCAAAAATAAACTTTAGCGATTAACTATGCACAACATCAAAATTGAAAGGATTCACAAGAATAACACAATTAATCTTCAATACGAGATCAAATTTGTATTCTGGAAAAAAAAATTGATAATTTACCCACGTTAGGATTTTCTAAACAGGCCTAAAAGTATTGAAATATTTATATCAATTCCTAAAACAAATATCTGACCCAAAATTTCCATATATATATATATATATATATATATATATATTTGTCTTCTCTCGTTAGCACCTCACCCGTGTACACTTTTCCTTCTAATCTCCAGAGAGCAAACGGCGCTAATCCATGTTCATGTTAGTCTCTCTCTCTCTCTTTTATTCCTTTTCTTTACTAATTCGTCACTCTCATTTTGTAATGTGGTCTTTCCCTCCATGTTCATGATACATTTTTCCTTCCATTTTTTATCCCAATCTAAATAACAGCAGAGCCCGTCGGTTTTCCCCTTCTTCTTGGAATTCGATCAAATCTAAATGTGATTGGTTGTATATTTCCGAATCTTTAATTTGCATTAAAAAAACGAAAGAATGGGACGGTGATTGCGTTCCTGCTGATGCAACCCGATCTTGTAATCTATGTTACATATATCTATTGCACTAATAGAGATTTTCTTTTCTTTTCCTTTTTTTTTCTCAATCATAACATTGCATAGATTAAGTAATTAAGTTAGGCTCATTATATACTTTTGTACATTATAAAGTAAACTTGATATTATATTTTAACGTATTTATACTATGTCTTATCTGGTACAGTTTAAACCATAATTATTTCTATGTATGATAAAACTATATATAAAAAAAACATTAAATCTAAATTAAGAATATTCAGTATCATGTATTATAAGCCAGTATGCTTTCATTCTCACCAAAGCTTTGTCTCCAGGCAACTTTGAAGCTTTCAGGGCCAAGCTTACATTGTGTGTGATCCCTCTAATTCTTCTCGGTCTCACCCACCATGAGCTTGGGGGGAGGGGGGATTAAGTAAAATGTATTGGTTTTTTACTAATATTAGCTGTCAACTTCAAGTTGTCAACGAGCTATCAGTTAGTTGCATTTACTAACTCTAGTTAGATACTAACTGTTAGAATTAGTTTTTTGTTAGTCACTCTATAATAGAGCTGACACTGATCATTGTAACTTGCCTTTTTAATTTCAATCAATGATAAAATTAGTTTTTCAGTTTCTCACAAAATCTATACAAATCAACGAAAGATCAAACCCCGTGTGAAAAAAAGTGAGAAATTAAAGAAGGTACTGGAATATATAGTCACAAAGAACTATAGTGTGGTCATAAATCTGATGAACATGTAGTATACGTATAAAGATATTCTGTCCGATGCAACTTTCATTTTGGGGCTCGCACAGCACAATCGACGAATCCACTTTGATGGTCCCTTCATAGTCAAAAGGTCCTGCTGACATTCCCTGGTTATCCAAGTCAACCTGTCCTTTGCATGTAAATTATGAGCAAGGACTATATTCCATTAAAGAAGCTTTATGACAAATTTTTTATGCCTTACGAATACGATAAAGCTCGATCCGCTGCCATACTATTGACCTTATCTTCAATTCAGCCGAAAGTGACGTTGATTATAAGCCTGACAAAACCTCTAGACATTTCACCTTCGTTAAACCTTCATCTTCTTCTTCATCTATAGCCCATGTTTAAACTTGCACCCGGCTTTTAGGGCACCGCGCGTGTTCACTTTTCCTTGCACCAACTACGATTCTTCTTGTCCGATTCCTCTTCATCTTAATTAATTATCAATTGGCCTATAGTTTGTGTTTGATTTAAAAGAAATTAATATATAAACCAAATTAAAGCCGCAATGAAAAGTCCATATATATCATTCTTTGCTGATCTATATATAATTGTGTCAAAAGATTAATAGTCTTGTCATTAATTGATGGCTTGACGATTTATGTAGGCGTATCTTGTCCACATGCTTTCTATGAAGTGTGAACCAGAACTCAGAGAAGCTGTTACGATATATTTGTCTTCAACTTGATTATTAGTCTTTTAGGATACTTAGATGGCTGATTTTGATTTCCTGCGGCAACCATTCATTTGTTTCGGTTAAATTTTCAGCTCTTACAATTAGTTTGGTTTGACTATAATTAATTCTAGGCAGTGAATTTATATATGTATTTTTAAAAAGCAAAAGGTTTTTATTGAAGGAAGTTTTTTATTATATGTAAGAATAATGAACAAACAATTTATAATAACTCATAAATCTTAACTAATTGAGTTTTACTCCATGATTTTATTTAAGGAAGCTAATACTGAATTTATGTATTGTTGTTAAAAGAAAATCTACATTTACTCTAAAAAGGGGATTACAATAGAAGTTCAATATGACGCAACTGAGGCTACTATCCCAAAAAGTTAAAGATAGTACTTCCATACTAAACCGATATATATTATAAAAAATGACATTTATAACAATTTGGCGTTGGTTTAAATTGTATTGGAATGACTTTTAATGAAGAAAAATTTAACTGTTTATAAGGATATTGTACGTGTATACTAGTAATTTGATATATTATCTAACTAAATATTTGTGTTAGTATTGACAATTTATAGATATCATTAACGCATCAAATATTTCTATAATATATCATCTAATTAGTATAAATTCACAATGTTGTATTAATAACTTAATTTTTATTAGATGAAAGTTATATTAATAGAGAAAACTTTAATATTTAATATTTTTATTTTATCAATCAGGTTATTTCATTTTTAATGTTATAATCAGAAATATATTTGTTGGTTGATAGAGGGAAATTCATGTCAACAGCAATTTTACAAAGAATCAATTAAAAATGTGCATAACAATATTATTGAGATTGTGGTAAAAGCAAAGGAATCAACTAGAGAAGATAATTGTTGGGGGCAAAAACATGACTATTATTCAAACGAAACAATGACAGGTGTAAATGTAGAAATAAAATGAGATGTAAAAATATTTGTATTAAGTAAATGTTCTTTCACACCTAAGAGGTCTTCCAAAGGAAGAAAAACAAATGAAAAAGAGCACAAAAATGATAAATGTAATAAGTGATTTAAGAAAAGAAGAAAGAAATAAAATGTGGTATTAGGAGGTATAGTAAAATAAATGTGAAAAAACATATAACTTGTTGCATTAATTATTTTTTTAAAAAAATATTTTGACACTATTATATATTCTTATGGTATGCAAACGAATGAGAAAAAAAAAAGATGTGACAAGTAAAACTATCAAAATGGATTAACCTAACCTAATTTAATTCACTCAACCAATAAAAAAATGAGTTGAGATAGGTTAAATTTGTTTTGAGATTGAATTGAAAATCTCAACCCTAGTTGGTTGTGGGTTTGGTTGTCAAAATAAAGTTATTAAAAATGATTTTTTTTTTCATAAATTAACTTACCAAAATAAATGTATATTAATATAAACATATAATGTTAAACTTACAAAAATGTTATCCAACTAAATTGTCTTAGCATAAATGTTTTCTAAAATATATCATCATGAATTATATAAATGTAGCGCACATCAATAAAATAACCTGGAATCCAGGATAGTTCGCAAAAATTATGTCTAACAAAACAGTATTTAATCAAATAAAGCATAAAAAATTAACAAAAAAAACTCAATCTAGCGAGTCAATCCGATTCAACAACCTGTCGTCTCTTAACCTGTTGAAGCGAGTCATGATTAGGGTAGACAGGTTGAATGGTTGAATTATATAACCCAACTCAATATATTTTGGCATTTGGGTTATGAGTGAGATAATATAAAAGAAACAAAAAAATTGAAAGAGAAGAATGGTGGAAAATAAATGTAAGAGATTGACGTATTATAATAGGAGATGTTATTTCAATGCAATTTATCTCAAGCAATAGTAAACATCTCTTCCTATGAGTGTGGGATAGTAGGTTGTCTATGTATGATTGGTTATTATTGGAGGATTGGGGAATTTTTTTGGTGTTAGTGGGGATCAGATGACTTATACACGTGTAGATTGGTGGTGGTTAAAAGAAACACAAACACAATATACTTATGGTGGGAGACAACTTTTTGATGGGTACTGAATTATATGTTAACATTGGGAGCAATTTGGTTATTTTATATTTATTGATTTTGATGTAATAAATGCCTTGTAATCAAGTGGTTAGACATTGTAATTATTTTTTATGGGTACTGAATTACATGTTAACATTGGGAGCAATTTGGTTATTTTATATTTATTGATTTTGATGTAATAAATGCCTTGTAATCAAGTGGTTAGAAATTGTAATTATTTTGGCATTTCTGGTGTCATATATAAATATATCTTCTTTGCTTTAAAAAAAACATCTCTTCTTTATTTTGAGATAGAAAGAAGAGAGAAAGAATAAAAATAGAGAAAAAAATAATAAATGTAATAATTAATGTGAGTAAGAAATATGATGTAAAAAGAAGCAAGTAGATGTTGAATATTTTTCATTTATCTTATGTGAGGAGTGATGGAGAACGTGTGCTCGACAACTCATCTAATCACGAAATGTAAAGCAACGTTCTTGAAGATTTTTTTTTGTCTGTTTTAACTTTACGGAAAGTGTAGTGTTCACCCAAGTGCTGAACTTGATAATATTATAGGTTTTTTTAAGGATTGATAATGTTATATATTGTTGAAATAGATATGTTATAATTGTTGATCGTGAATGCAATTTAATGGCCAAGAGGGTTTTCTTTTTCTAAATTGAAATTTTGGTTTTCTTGTAATTTAAAATTCGTGATTTTGTTTTGCTTATTTTTAAATTAACATTTTTTAGTCATTCTATTTTTGAAAATAAATAATTTTAATCTTTTTATCAATTGATTGTTAGTTGATTATAAAGTTAAACATTGATTTTGATGTAACTTATTAGTAATAAGTATATAGACTATTGACACGATCCATGACAAAAAATTAAATAAAATTAAAAATAAAAAAAGATTTTAGTAAATTTTAAACTCATGATATTTTATTTACTTTCTTAAACACTTTATAAATATTATATATATCATTAGTCAAGAATTATTAAAATTTTTAATTATAAAAATTTATAAATAAAAAATCTAATATATATAAATATCTTAAATTTTTATTTTATATATTTTTATTTTGTTGTACCAATTTATAATTATATTTCATAAATTAATTTATAAATTATTTACATAACTTATTTTGTAAATTAATTTAATATACATATTTTTTTACTCAAACTATATAAATCTATATAATTGTATTAATTAATATATAAATTATTTACATTAAGTAAATTTATTTTACCATGTAAATTATTTTTATTCTAATTATGTAAATTAAAAAATCATATTTAATTTTTTAGAAAACTTACCTATTAATATTTTCTTTTTCACTATAAGAACTTATTTATTAAATAAGTTATTTTAATACCAATTATATAAATCAATGAAATTACATAAATTAATAGGTAAATTATTTATATAAATTATTTTATGTAATTTATAAAAATTATGTAATTTTATTTTTATATA
>PYAF01002688.1:18458-33757 GCA_007407185.1 Glycine tomentella | reverse complement strand
TTTTTGATCAGTGATTCACTGGCCACTAGATCCAGGGATTCCGCCTACATTCAAAATCTCAATGCAGAGTGAAGAGTGAAGAGAGTGATTGGTGCTGTGTATATGATGATGGACTTGCCACAAGTGGAAACAACTAATGAAAAACTCATTTTAACCCGTGACTTTATTCGACTCCCCAGGTCAGTCAAGTCACTAATTCTTCGATAACAAGGTCAGCGTGATTTTTTCTTGTTGTGTTTTGCTTCTTATCTGTCTATATGATGATGGACTTGGCACAAGTCAAAACAATGTACGTCGAGGTTCATGCTTTTAGGGTTTGGGGGGTTCAGGTTAATGGCTAATGATTTACTGTTGATGTTGGTTAGGTTGATGGGGCAGGCATAGTAGTCATTGCCATATCGTTGAATCTTTTCTAGGTGAGAAAGGTTTGGTTTTGGGGCATTTGGAAGGACAGCACTAACACCACCGTCCTCACTGATCACAGTTGGAACAAGTGCTTTGCTGCATTCGTTTTGCCAAGCAAGTTGTTGAAAGAAGTTTACGGGGATTAAAGGGTTACTCTGAGGACTATGAGCATGAGCTGATGAAGAAGGTGAAGCAGTTTGCCAAGTTGAAACCAAAATCATGAAACCAACCCTACCCCAACCCTAGCCTAAACGTCACATACCATAAATGTCACAACCCAACCCTAGGTTTCATGGTCACATGACCATGAAACCTAACCTACCCCAAACCTAGCCCAAACGTCACATACCATGCCCACCAAACCCTAAACCATTAACTGCAAACCATCATCACATGACCATGAAAGCTAACCCTACCCCAACCCTGGCCCAAACGTCACGTCCCATGCCCACCAAACCCTAAACCCTTAACCACAAACTAACGTCACATGACCATACCCTAAACACAACCTAACCATGCCCAGCAAACCCTAACCCCTCAAACGTGAACATAATCACCACTTGAACTCATGCTTCTCGTCACTCAAAACAACTTCAAAAATCTCTGAAAAACCAAAAAATACCAGAATGGTTGACAGTTTAGCAGAGAAAGAGAACACCGGAAGCCAAGATATGAAGAAACTGCGGAGCGGGGGGGCCTTATTTACCAAATTGGGGCAGCTGTAACATGCCTGAATTAGGCATGTTACAACACGCCTAGATTTGGGCGTGTTGTAACATGCCTAATTTAGGCATGTTACACAGCCCCATTTTGGTAAATAATTTATGTCACACAGCCCCAGTTTTGTAAATAGTTTTGAAATAGCCCCTTATCGGTAAATATTTTGTAAAAAAACACCATTTAGGTTCTTTTGCCAGAAATACCAAGAACTCATATACAAGAGGAGCAAAGCACTGGCCAACCAAAAAAATAGCACTAGTTATGCACTATTTGATAAACCATAACTAGTGAGATGTATGGTGACACGGGCAAGTAAATCAAAATAGAATAATCCTCTACATTAACTTCCAAATCCTGTATAACCCACCTACCAATCTGATCACACGTACAACAACATAAAAATTGTTGTGTGTGTGGGGGGGGGGGGCTAGTAGCTCCGTCATTGTCTCTATTCTGTCCAATATAAACAGATGTCCAACAACACAGTTGGATAATTAATATAGGATCAAACTTTTTCTCTCTAAGAATGCTTATGGTGATACAAACACCTCAGGGAAGAAGATCACAATGTTCAAAAGACCACAATTGGACGTGGGGTATGTGCACTGTGTATAAGGAAAATAGAGAGTCAGAATGTGTGTACCTTACTTCATTGGAAATGTTCATATTTATAATCACTCACCTTGAGATCAGTTAAGAGACGTTACCAACGAAATATACCAGGAATCCCAGAGGATTGTTGATCATGGCTTGAGAACGGTTACCGCCACCTTCTCACTATCAGCAACGTTCAATAAGATGGTTTGACTTAGTCTTGTTGGGCCTCTTACGATGGCCCATTTCAAATATCCATAACAGTTGCCCCCCAGCCCTGTTATCAAGCAGCCTGGATGACCGGGATGGTATTACTTGCTTATTTGTGGCTGTAAGGACCCTTATTCTTGGCACCTAACGCGCGGGGATTCACTGCAAAAACTGAGTTTTAGGTGTGGCGCTGATCGCGCCAGAGGTGGCGCTGGTCGCGCCAAGTCCTTTGGTTGTGGCGCTAATGGCGCCATAGGTTCGGCCAGTTCACGCTGAGAGCGTGGTCATGGCGCTGATAGCATGAGTCATTCGAGAGGTTGGCACGGTTGGCGCCAAGGGCCGCGCGGGTCGCGCCATAAGTGCTCTGGAAAATCAATTTTCTCTGGAATTTCACGCGGACAGTGCCAGAGGTGGCGCGGGTAGCGCCAGAGGTCTCGAAAGGTTCACGCTGATAGCGCGGGGATGGCGCTAATAGCGCCGGTTCACCGACTTTGTGGCGCGGATCGCGCGGGAGTTCGGCAGGCTGAGTATATATGGGCAGATCGTGTTTTCTGAAGAAGAAAACTTCTTCTTCTTCTTCCCTATGCCCTGGACCTCCATTAGAGCAGTTCCAAGCTTCCCTAGACCCTATATACTAGTCTAAACACTTCCTGATGACCTTTAGATTGGTGAGGAACCATAGAAAGCTTTAGATCCTTCATTCTTTGCTCTTGAAACCCCTTGTGAGTGAGAATTGGATTCTCAAGGAAAAGCTTAGAGACTTGGGTTTGGCGAGGAACCGAGGCACAGCACGGACACCAGAGATTGAGGAGGCTGTCCTAAAGCCTTTTTAGTCGCCACTAAGGTAAGAAACTCGAGTCTCTCTGATGATTTGATGAATTTGGGGTTTTCTATATATTGAGACCCACACTGAGCTGGGGCTAGAATTAGCCCAGGGTCCTGTTGAGAGATGTGTTCAGAGCGATGAATAAATGAAGGAATAGCTTTCAGTTTTTAATTTTGATGACTTTGAATCTTGGCTCTGTATATGCCTGTGTGACTTGTGTAGAGCCACTTGTTGATGGTTCTCTGATAGGCTAGAGCCTTGATTGTGATGTTCTGAGCCGAGAGGCTAGTGGGGTAGGGCTATGAGTAGAACTCAGCCCGTTCTGATGACAATTGACTTCTGGGGCTGAGTAAAGCTTAGGATATATATATATGTAATGAGTCTAGGATGACTCAGATGGCGTGTATTTCAGCCCTGATGGACCTTGTGTGGTCTGAGAGCAGCTTTGTGTGTGGGCTGAGTTTGAATGAACCCTAGGATAGGGGAATTCTGTTATAATATGTTCTGTGAATTGTATGTTTGTGGACTGGTTTTGATATGAGATTGTTATGCCTTGATTAGGCATTGATTCTGAGACTGTTGGTGGCGGGAGCCACAGACCTGGGAAGGAACTTCAGAGTAATCCCTTACCAGGCAAGTTCAGTGTTTCTGGGGGATGAATTCCCGTTTTGGTTGCACACCACACTCCTGGGAAGTGTTGTTCATGATTCATACTGCATGCATTGGCTATGACATTGTTTATGTTGATTTATATGTATCTGCATTGGATATATGCATGCTGTGATTGAGATATTTGTTGGCCAATAGATAAATACCGGTGTTGAGGAGCTCCGCCGTGTATTCTGGGTGTTGAGGAGCTCCGCCCGTGGCATTGAGGAGCTCTGCCACATCATGACAGGTACTGACATTGAGGAGCTCCGTCAGGGCGTTGAGGAGCTCCGCCAGGCGTTGAGGAGCTCCGCCAGGCATTGAGGAGCTCTGCCACCTGTCATGTGCTGAGATTATGTTGTTGATTTGATATGATGAGGCCAGAAGGCCAGGCCAGTGGGGCCATGTGTGATATGTTTGCCTGTTATGTGTTATGAATCTGTGGGCCAGGGTGGGAATGATTTCCCAAGGACCCTGAGCTTACTGAGATATGTTATCTCACCCCGTGTGGGGCTTATATGATTTCAGGTGATATGTCTGGAAGAGAAGATCAGTCTCAGGGCAGGAGGCCCAATTGAGACTAGGCTGCTTGACAGAGAAGCGGCATGGAGAGCTTGAAGGCTCTATTTTTTATTTCATTTTGATGTATAGTTCTGTATACCCTCGAGGAGGGTTGATATTCTTTTGTATCACCACGGGATGTGTGGTGTGGACTCTGATGTATATATGTACAGAACTACGATATGATATGAGATGTGACTTTTCCTTGAGTACAAATGTGTATACTTGATTATCTGTCTGTATGCTTAAATTATCTGTCTTTATGATGTTTGATATAAGAAACTGGATCAGCAAGGGCGTGATAGGTGTATGTTTGTGTGTGAGATGCTTTATATTTGTGATTCCATACATAATGAATAAAGAAAAGCGATTCTGTGCTTCCGCTAAGTTTTATAAACTGTGTTTTATGTGCTAATATGATATTATTAATGATAACACGTCGGAGGCCTACGGGGTGTTACAGTGGCCGAGATGAGTGTCTTTAATTTGGAATTTTTATCGGTATCTCTCGCTAAGTTTTGTCCGAGGTGAACATCTCGGCTTTGAGAATTTGATTGACTGAGGTAATAAATTCCAGGGCACGTCATCGACCTCGGACCTTTTTTGCTATCCTGTCATCCGCCACTGGGCTCACCTATACTTCCTGAGGTAGCCGACCTATTATTGACTTTTGTCCTAGGGAAGTGAAACGTTCTCTGTAAAATATAGGAACACTTCACACTTAACCAAGAGGGAGGGTGAATTGGTTAGGCTTGGTAAATTAAAAATTTTCTTAAACAAAATCAGAGTTTTCCCTTAGGATCTTTATCACTTTTGAAACCAAGAATCTTTACTCAATCAAATGTTCAGTCCAAGGTATCCAACAGCTCAAAATTGAATTGATAAGCAAAACAAAACAAACAAGATGAACAGAATGTAATCAAGAAAGAAATTAAAAAATCAAAGCACAAAAGATTTATACTGGTTCACTTCAAACACTATGAAGCTACATCCAGTTTTCTTCCACTCACACTAGAATAGAGTTCCACTATTGCAATTTTCTGTTCTTACAAGTAATTACAAAGTCTCTCTTTATCAACCCTAGATAAAGTTCAGAAATCTAAAACACTATTAGATTCTTAGAGACAACCCCACTGAGAACACTACTCAGCACAACCCCTAGAGAAATCCTATCTCTAGTTTACATGCAAGAAACTCAATCACAATAGACAAAAAGTTACATCCAAAATCAAAACAAAAAATTACAGAAAGATTAAAGAGAGAAACAACCTGATGATCCAATGTTTAACAATGCATATGATGGATTGACACAGGTTGAATTAGCAAATTAAATAGCTTCCCTTAATCTTGAATGAAATCTTGCTCAAGATTGACTCACAAACTCATGATCAATGTTGTACCAGAGCAAGCATGTAAAAACACTTTGAAAACACTTAGAAAGACTTTTAGGACTATTTTGGCTCAATGGGTATCAATATTCAACTTTCTAAAAACAAGAAAAGTGATTTCCTATTTATAACAGAAAAACATAACAGAAATAATCGATTGAGACGCGCCAAATAATCGATTGTTTTGCTTATGTAATCGATTATTCCAAGATTGTAATCGATTAAAATGCTCATAAGCTTTTCTGCAATTTTTGTAACAGAGCAAATAATCGATTAAGACAGAAGATCCATGTTTTTCAAAATACACTAAGTAATCGATTACTGGAAATGGTAATCAATTAAAGCAGGAGCCATAGTCTTTCTGATTATACTGTGTAATCGATTACAAATCTAGTAGGTAATCGATTAAAGCAGGGAGTGGCTATTTTTAGATAAGCCTATGTAATCGATTACCGTATGCTGGTAATCGATTATCCCAACAATTCTTAAAATTCATATTAAAGCATGTAATCGATTACAACTCATAGGTAATCGATTAAAAAACGTTCAACAACACCGTTTCTAAACAACAAAGGTAAAATAATCGATTAATTCGTTATGTAATCGATTATAATGTTCTTGAAAGCTTTTCGAGAATAATTGAAGAACAAAATTATCGATTAATATGATTCTGTAATCTATTAAAACAATAAGAAAGTCATTTTTCCAAAAACCTTTGAAACAAGTTTGAAACTTATACATATTATGAAAGCCTTGTGATTTTTATCAAACCATTTTAAGTTATTTGTGAATTAGAATGAATGCAATGCTTTAGGATCATCAGAATTGCTTTTCTCTTACATTTTATCCTAATTAATCTCCAAGTTGTCCTTTGCATGTTTGAAAGCTCAAAACTTGAAACTTGAATGAAACTTTGCTTATGCTTCAAGCAGCTCCCCTTGAATTCAACATTCTCATCGCCGCCCAGGCATGGGAAACGACACGTCTTTTGACCATTTAATACTATGTCCTTTCTTTTTGCACTTTAATCATGAGCGTTTTGAATTGTTCCCAACTTGCCCCCATTTTCCTATTTGATTTGACAACTTTGCCCTTCTATGACGAGTTGTATCCGACGGCTACTTGCTTTAAACTTTTCGTTTTTCGACGATTACTTCCTTTTTCAATATAGGCTCTTTTCTCCTTCCCCCAGTCATTCTTGACTTTCTTCTTGTGCCTTTCTTCTTCGTGCTTTCTTCCACTATTGGCAGTCACTTCTGTTATTCACTTTGGTGCTCAAATTTTTTCTCCCAGATTTCTGCCCGTTCGGGTTTCATCTTCTCTTCTCCATCCTTATTTTTCCTTTGTCTGCATTTACCTCTCTCTTCCGTTCATTTTGCGCGTCAAATCCCTAATTCTTTAAGATGGGATTCACTCCTGAAGAGGAAGCGCATATTCGTAAAACAGTTCCCCCCCCATTCTGCATTTTGGTTTTTTGGTCTTCCTATTCCAGAAAAGAAGAGAAGACCAAGAATTTATTACGTACACCCTCTGGAGGCTCCAATCCCTCCAAAAGGTCTTTAACCAAAAAATCTTTCCCCTCAAAGGTTATAGTTAGTTCTGATGCTGGGTCTAATACTGTGCCTAGGGGTCCTTCTACGGTCCCTTTTGGCGTTCCTTCGGGTCCACCTGTCGCAAAAATTCCTCCGCCCCTAGGGCCACGTCCTATGGGGTCTCCCCCTGGAACTTGGTTTGAGCCGTGTCCGAGGTGCCTGGATAGATTCCTATACTTGGCTAGCTCAGGGTTCGACAAACAAGTTGATGACAATCTGGACACATGTCGACATAATCCGGTTGCCATTCCCCGGCTCACGCCTGCGAGGCCCGGGGTATCGACATCGTCCCCTGCACTCAGCCATGGGGCCGAGGTGCCGCCCTTGTGCATTATTGCCCCAACGTCGGTTAACACTTCGGCCTGACTTGTCGCCGTTACTCCAGGTACTTTTACTTATTACTGCCTTTTTATTTTGTCGTAGGTCATTATGGATGTTCTGTCGGTGGAAATAATCGAAGAGTCTCGGTCGACCGGATCCCAGGTTGACAGCCCTTCTCCCCTCATAATCACTCAATTCCCTTGGGTCACTTATGAGGTTCTTAACACCTCCTCTGTCATGAGCCCGAAAAGTGTTGCAACACTCCTTATTGGGAATCAGGAAGGATTCTCAATCCGTCATCCCGGCCCTCATGAGCCCATCTGTTCGTGTGCCGAGCAAGGCGAACCTAACTTTTTCTTTTTCTGCACGGATGTGGTCACCCGTTTGGGTGTCCGTTTTCCAGTGCCTGACTTCGAGATGATACTTCTGAAGCATCTAAGCCTAGCCCCTTCCCAACTTCATACAAACAGCTGGGCTTTCGTGAAATCTTTTGAAGACCTGTGCATAAATCTAGGAGTTCCCTGTTCCGTCCCTGTTCTTCTATATTATTTTTCTATCCACACTAGCCGAACAAGCCGAGAACCCCAACAGGAAGGGATGGACTTCTTTAAGGAGTCGCCCCAACCGCAAGCTATTTTCCTTTTCCACCGATTCCTTCAAGAAGTTTAAGAATAATTATTTTAAAGTGTCTGCCGAACCCGGCAAGCAGCCTTTTTCTTGCTTGGGCCGGAGTCTCCCGAGGTAAAGTGGAAATGCCCACTTTACTGGACCCGCGCCCATCATGAGTTCCCCCCTCGCCTTTTACCAATGTGAGGAGACGGGTTTGTCAGACACGGATGCCAATTCGGTGATTCAGATCGACGCCTTCCGAGAGGTCCGTGGTCTTTGTGATGTTGCGCGTCAATGTTAGTTCAAAGCCTTGACATGGTATGTTTCGTTCTTTATTTGTTGTGATAACTGACTGTTCTTTTTACTTTGTAGCTATCGCAATGGAAGATCAGGCCGGAAACTTGAGACCTCGGTCCTGCAAGACATCCGGCACCGCCAATCCGGCCACTGTAGGCTCCAAGCTGACCACGAGCGCTGGCCGTTCCCTGCTCTTCCTTTCCCAACTCACCCTGTGTTGGCCCCTTCTGCAAGTCTTGTTGCGCCACCTTCGCCTAGTGCGTCCCTCACCAGTATCTTAGTGGAAGAAGGTCCTTAACCGGCACCTCCTGAAACTAAGTTAACACCCGGGTATCTCTGGGAGAAGGGTACTAAGGATCTCTTCCCCTTCGTCCGGGCTCCAAAGCACTTCTCTGACTCCACCGCGATCTCTGAGGTGCTGATGAGCGAGCTCGGTCAGATGCAGCTCTACACCCACGGGCCGCTTCTCTTGTGGATAGTCTAGTGACTTTGAAGACTAGATATATCAAGAGGAAAGATGAGCTAGTTGCCGCCCGGGCTGAGTCTCAAAAGATCGGTGAGGAGTTACGACTTGCCCTGAAAAGAACTGAGGTGCTCAAGCGCTTTATGAAAAAAAAAGCTGAATGAAGTCCACCTTTATGAAAAAAAAGCTGAATGAAGTCAAGACCTTGTTCGAGGGGACCCAAGCAGAGGGTAAGGAAAACGAGTCCAAAATTTTTAGGGCGGAGATGGAGGCGGCTGAGTTGTGGGACATGATGGCGTCCGTGGCAGAAGAATCTTTTAACAATACCTTGGGGCAAGTCCGGTGCCTTAATGCCGGAATCACCTTGAACATCGATGGGGCACATTTCCAATCCTATGTTCGGGATGGTGTAGTTGCTCCCTATGACGAGCAAGAAGATTCTGTTGTCGCGGCTGAGGATGTTCTTGAGGCCGGCGTTGAAGAGATCTTGGTTCCCGGAGACGCCGACTAAGTTTGAAGGGCTGGGATGCCGATTTTAATTTGTAATTTTCTTACTTTCGATGGGCTGGGCTTCTCCTGGCCTTATTTGCTTTCTCGTACAATCTTTACAATAGTACAATTTGCCTTTTATAATATTAAGTTGTTTAAAACTGCTTCGTATGTGCATCGTATATTCGTTTGTCTCCAATCACCAAGTATATTATCGTTTGAATTACACTTCGGTACTCGGTTCTCAAATTTGTCTCAAGTAATACTTGGTGTAACACGGCCACTAGGGACCATGCCAACCTGATCAGGGTTTGGTGACACCTCGGAATCACTTGGGACAATATATATATATATATATATATATATATATATATATTGTATATGTATGGGCAATATTTCCTCGAAAGAGAATTTTATTCATATATATCGAAGTTTATTCACAAATAATGAAATTATTCGTATTCATGATCCCGATGAAAGAGATTGGTATGGGGGTGTCGAGAGACTCGGCCCCTATTCATCTCGATTAACGGGAAACACATGAATGATAAGTAAGATAAAACTTGAACAAAAACTAAATCTTTATCTGGCATGGAGTGAGGAACGGGACTTCGAAACTTTAGTTGTAGTATGTTTTCAGCTTGTCAGCATTCCACGTACGCTTTACTGCTTTTTTATCAAGAGTTTCTAATACGTATGCCCCTTGACCGAGATTCTGAGTGACTCGGTACGGTCCTTCCCAATTAGCTGCCAGCTTCCCATCCCGGACATTTTTGTTTCCAATGTCTGCCCTACATAAGACCAGGTCACCCTCCTTGAAGCTCTTTGGCCTGACGTTGTTTTTGAATCTTGCAGCGATGAGCCGCTTTGTGGCCATATCCCGGAGATGCACTTTAGCTCGAGTCTCTTCTATTAAACCGAGTTCGTCGACCAATGCCTCATTGTTTGCATCCTCGCCTTCCCTGAGTATAAACCTTCTTCTCCAGGAGGGCTGTCTGATCTCTACTGGTATCATAGCCTAGCATCTGTAGGTCATTCGGAACAGGGTTTCTTGAGTGGATGTGTGAGCCGTGGTTCGGTGTGCCCATAGGACGTAATACAGCTATTCTACCCAATTGTTCCCAGCCTCGTGCATTCGTTTCCGGAGTCCCTCCAGGATGACTTTATTAGCGGCCTCAGCCTGTCCATTCGATTGCGGGTGTTCCACGGATGAGAAGTGATGCTTGATGTTGAAGCCAGACATCATTTCCCCGAACCGCTTATCGGTGAATTGGGTTCCATTATCCGTGACGATTTCTGCCGGGATCCCAAATCTAGATATGATGTTTCTTTCGAAGAACTTTTGGACTTGGGCCGAGGTGATGGTAGCTAATGGTTCGGCTTCTATCCATTTGGTGAAATAGTCAACAGCTACTATCAGCCATTTTAGCTGTCCCTCCATTGCCTTAAACGGTCCCAAAAGATCCATCCCCATTTGTAAAAGGGCCAGAGGGATGTGATGGTTGTCAGCTCGGATGGGGAAGACCATATTATTCTAGCGTTTTTTGGCAACTTTCGCATCTTTTTACGTGATCCTGGGTGTCTGTCTTCATTGTTGGCCAATAGTATCCCGCCCGAAGAGCTTTCATCGCTAATGCCTTGGCTCCCATATTCTGGCCGTTAATGCCTTCATGGATCTCAGTTATTACGTACCCTGTATGATTAGGACCCAGGCAAAGTAACATAGGGGCGTGTGGGCCTTTGCGATACAACTCACCTTCTTGTACGGTATACATGGCCGCATCTCGGACCATTTTCCTAGCTTCTATGGCATCATCTGGCGTTACTCCTTGCTCCAAATATTTGATTATGGGCTGTCTCCAATCCGTATCCGTCAAGATCATCATGATGCAAGTAAGATGAAACAGTTCCTGCTGGATGACCGTCCTGAGATTACCTGTGCCTTTGGTACTTGCTAATTTAGATAATATGTCAACCCTCATATTTTCTTCCCTGGTAATATGGGAGATGATGACTTCATCGAACTCGGCAATCACCTCCTTGACTCTGGCTAGGTATTTGATCAATAAAGGTCCTTTGGCCTGGTATCTTCCTTCGATCTGGGGGGCGATGAGTTGAGAATTTATAAATACATTCAGCTTCTAGGCTCCTTGTTTCCTGGCTGACGTCAATCCGGCTATTAAGGCTTCATACTCACCCTGGTTGTTGGAGGTTGGGAAATTGAGCTGTAGAGATTGTTCGACGGATACCCCCTGGGGGCTCTCTATAATGATTCCAGCTCCACTTCCCTTTGCGTTAGACGATCCGTCTACGTATAGCGTCCAAGCCTTTTTGTTTTTCGAAGTTGGAGTGAGTTTGACTGTGAAATTGGCAAGAGCCTGGGATTGATCGCGTGTTGGGCTTTATATTTCAAGTCAAATCGGAAAGCTGAATTGCCCAACTCATCATCCGACCCGCCAAATCCGGCTTATGCAAGATTTGCCGGATTGGTTGATTGGTGCGTATCATGATGGTATGGCTCTGGAAGTAAGGACAGAGTCGTTTGGCGGCCACAAGGAGTGCGAATGCCACTTTTTCTAATTTTTGGTATCTCAACTCTAAATTTTTGAGAGCCCGACTTACAAAGTATATTGGCAGTTGGGACTTGCCATTCTCTCTAACTGGCGTAGAGCTTACCACCTCCTCGCCCACCGACAAGTATAAAATTAATGTTTCGCCGGGTTTTAGCTTGGATAACAGTGGAGGAGAGGCGAGACATTTTTTAATCTTCTGGAATGCAACTTCACATTCCGAGCTCCAACCGACGATAACATACTTTTTCAGCAGCTTGAAGAAGGGAAGTGCCTTGTCCGCTGACTTTGGGAGAAAGCGAGTTAACGCAGCCAATCTACCGGTTAACTATTGCACTTCTCTCTTATTGGTCGAGAAATGCATATTCAATACTGCCTTGCATTTATCCGGGTTGACTTCTATTCCCCTGTGGGTTAACATGAACCCTAGGAATTTTCCCGTGGTCACGCCGAACGCGCACTTGAAGGGATTTAGCAGGATATTATGATCTCTTAGTCTGCGGAAAGTTTCCTCCAGGTCTCCGATGTGGTTCCCGCTTGAATCTGTTTTGACGATCATGTCGTCTATGTATACCTCTATATTTCAGCCGAGCTGTTGTGCAAAAGCCCTGTTCATCATACGCTGATAAGTGGCGCCAGCATTCTTCAAGTCGAAGGGCATCACGTTGTAATAGTAGTTGGCCTCGCCTCCTCTGAATGCCGTGTTTTCTCGATCTTCCGGGTTCATGGGGGATCTGGTTATATCCAGAATAAGCATCTATAAATGACAACACCTTGAATCCGGAAGAACTGTCAACCAACTGATCTATGCTGGGCATTGGATAGGAATCTTTGGGACATGCCTTGTTGACATCAGTGTAGTCAATGCAAACCCTCCATTTGCCATTAGATTTCTTGACCATCACCACATTGGACAACCATGTGGTGTACTGGATTTCTCATATGAAGCCGACCTCCAACAGCTCCTTGATATGCTTTTCCAATGCTTGCTTTCGTTCTGGTCCGAGATTCCGCTTCTTTTGGGCCACTGGTTTTGAACCGGGATACATCGACAACTTATGACAGCAGAAAGTTGGCCTTATCCCCGAGATTTCTAAAGTCGTCCATGCGAAAATATCTCGGTTGTCTCTGAGTCATTTTATCAATTCTGCTCTGGCGACCGGGTCAGCTATTTTCCCGATCCTAGTGACTTGGGAAGCTTGAGACCCTATCTGAACTTCTACGAGTTCGTCCACTGGTTCTGGCCTCCATTCCTCCACGTCTTCTTTGACTATGAGCTCCACCAAATTTACAGGCTTTTCCTGGTGTTTTCTATCAGTTTTCTGCTCCTTTTGATCTTCTTGATGTATCTCGGGTGACGGTGGGCCGACTTCGTGTCCTCTCACCACATTCTAATAACATTGGCGAGACTCCTTTTGATCTCCACAAATGGTTACCACCCTACCGTTGCTGCCTATCATCTTCAGTTTCTGGTGTTTAGTGGACATTAACATATGCCATTTATGGATCGTCGGCCTTCCAAGAATGATCTTGTACGGCGAAGGGAATTCAGCGACGACAAATTTCACTCTTTCCGACTTGAAAGCTTTCTTCGTTCCCAACGTAAGCTGTAGCTCAATGGAGCCTTTGAGCGTTGTATTTTCACCATTGAAACCTGTTAACATTGTTTTGCATGGTTTCAAATCCACCTCGTCTAGATTCATCCTTTTGAAGGCGGCCCAACATATGATGTTTGCTGAACTGCCATTATCCACGAATATCCTTTTGACTCGGCAGTTGACTATGGTCCTGGTAATCACTAAGCCGTCTTCATAGCCAGGGATCACATCTTTCATATCCTCTTCAATGAAATAAAGTAAGGGGAGCTCGGATTTATTACTGTGGACTTTAAATCTGGGTTGCTCCCTTATAGCAAGGACCTCTCTGAGGTATTTCCGACGCTGGTTAGCCGTGTCGCCTCCTCCTCCCATAGCTCCAAAAATCACATTGCACTCAAATTCTGGCTCCGGGAACTCCTCGTCGTCATGTTTGTTTCTCTTTTCATCTTGATCCTTCTGGCCGTCAGTTTGGTTGCCTTTCCGCTTGCCCCGTTGTCCTTGTGTCTTGATGACGTACTGCTGCAACTTGCCTTCTCAGATGAACTTCTCAATAACATCTCTCAGATCCCAGCACTGATCAGTTGTATGACCTGATCCGTTGTGAAACTCGCAAAAACGAGAGTAGTCAAGACCGACCTTTTTAAATACGAGCCAAGGTCGATCTACCTTCTTCATTTCTCTGACCGCTACCTCTTTCCATACTTGTGCCCGAGAAGTGTTTAGCGGGGTATATTTATCATATTTGGTATCATATCGTCCCGATCTGGGGACAACATCGTAATTTCTATTGGGATGAGCATTCCCGGAGTGTTGGCGATGTCGCGGGGGAGAGTGTTTCCTTTTGGGTACCGTATTAGCGATCTCCATCTGTTCCAACTCCAGATATTTCTTTGATTGAACCCTGAATTCCAGCAGAGTCTTGACTAGGTCTTTATAAATGGATTTGGCCAGTCGCGAGGATCCGCTGAGCCCGGCTGACAGCAGGTGCACGTGCACTTTTTCTTCCAAGCCTCATACTTGTAGAGCAGCTTCTTTAAACCGATCTAAGTAGCTTTGCACTGTCTCCCCAGGCTGTTGACGAATCTTCCCCAAGGCATATTCGGACTTAGGTTGTTTCTTACTTGTTATGAAATTAAGTAAGAATTTTTGGCCGAAATCCTCAAAATTGCGGATCGACCGAGGTGGAAGTGTGTGGAACCACGTCTATGTCACGCCGGACAAAGTACTAACAAAAATTTGAGAGATTATTGGCTCATCAATCCCTCGGACGCACATTTGCATATCGAACTCGTCAATATGCACTGTCGGATCCTGACTTCCGTCGTATTTCGACAAGAAAGATCCATTTCGACAAGAAAGATCCGTCGAAATCCTCTATAAACTGGGCATTAACAATCTCGTCCACAAATGGACTGTTATTGTGCTGGCCGCGTCAGTATTTCCTTCTATACACCTCACCCCCTGTTCTGAGTTGATATACCGGACTCTGAATTGACTTCGTCGGGCTTATTCCTACTTCAGTGGTCTGGTGTGGGATCTCGGCTTGTATGTCATGATGCTCTGGATTGGCCTCTCATGCTTGTCGATGAGAAGGTGCGCTGAGCTCAAAATAAATATGTTATCCCAGTGTGCTGATCTCTACATCATATGCCTGCTGCTGACGGTTAGCCAGATGGCGCGTTTCAACTGGTTTGGGATGAGACGGCTGCTCCTGGGCCGGGTTCTCGATGTGTCCGATGCGCCGTTCCATATGCTGCAATCGATGCCCTCCATCATGTTTCCATTTTGCGCAACGCTTATCTAACTGTGTGTAACACCCCAAAATTTCAGTCCATTTATAGGGTAAAATACTAATCGGAGGTAGTACAGAAGAATTTAGGAAAATGACAGAAATGCCCTGGACATTTTTGGAATGACTAAAATACCCCTAGGCATACTAGCAGGGTATCTTAAGGAGAAAATACTATAAGTACTTAGGGATATTTGAAAAATGATCAGAATACCCTTA
>PYAF01002688.1:0-10525 GCA_007407185.1 Glycine tomentella | reverse complement strand
TGTTTTGCAGGTGATTCTTTCAGAGTAGCAGAGAAATCCCAAGGCAAGAGGCCTATGCAGGATTAGATGCTGCTGGACACCTTAGGATAGAGGATATGAGCATGTGCTCAGATATTTTGTGGTTTTGTACTTAGCCTTGTTTTGGTTTTGTTTTGATGTACCCTGAGGGGATATTTGTACAGTTTTGTATTTTACAGAGTAACCTTTATGTATATTCACCATATTATAGTGTACAGTGTTATACAGATGACATTTGATGATGTCACTTTTAGTATTTGCTCCCAAACTGCTTAAACTCTGATTGATTATCTGCTTGATTGTGGTGTATGTGTGGTAATGACCCTGATTAGAGAATTTGGGGCGTTACACTTTGTGATATTGTTCCTATGGTGGCTGGTCATATCCTTCTTGGTAGACCATAGTGATACACAATGGCATGGAGAACACTTTTGAGTTTGAGCACCTAGGCAAGAAAATTATTTTGAGGCCTTTGACTCCTAGACAAGTGTGTGAGGATCAAATATAAATGAAAGAAAAGAGAATTGAGGACTTGGAAAAAAATACCGCACCTAAAAAAGAGAAGAAAAGTTAGCTACCAAAGAGAAAAACTAGTGAGAAGAAAAAGAAAGAGAAAGAAAATGAGAACAAAAAAATTCATGAGATTAAAGAGAGTTTGTTCTTAAGTGAAAAGAAAGTCAAGAGAGTGTTATTGGCACAACAACCTCTTTATTATATGCTTCCTAACTCTCTTTGTTTACATGTTGAAAAAGAAGGTGAAATTTTGCCAAAAGCTATGTAATATCTTTTGGAGGAATATCAAGATGTTTTTCCAAAGGAAGTGTCTAATGGCTTGCCTCCTTTGAGAGGTATAGAGCACCAAATTGACTTGATTCCAAGTTGTTCACTTCCAAATAGGCCAACATATAAGACTACCCCCATGGAAGCAAAGGAGATCCAAACACAAGTGGAAAAGCTACTTGACCAAGGGTGGATTCGTGAGAGCATGAGCCCTGTGCCATGCCTATTATTCTTGTGCCTAAGAAGGAGGGAACTTGGAGAATGTGCATGGATTGTAGGGCAATCAATAACATCACCATAAGGTATAGACATCCCATCCCTAGACTTAATGATCTTTTAGATGAATTGCATGGTGCTACTATTTTCTCTAAAATTGATCTTAAGAGTGGTTATCATCAAATAAGGATAAGGGAAGGGGATGAATGGAAAACGGCTTTCAAAAAAAAATTTGGGCTTTATGAATGGTTAGTTATGCCTTTTGGTTTGACTAATGCACCTAGTACCTTTATGAGACTTATGAATCATGTTCTTAGACACTTTATAGGCAAGTTTGTGGTAGTGTACTTTGAGAACATTCTTGTTTATAGTGCCAATTTAAATGAGCCTTTGATGCATGTTAAAAGTGTATTGGAGGTGCTAAGGAAGAAAACTTTGTATGAAGCAATTGATAAATGTTCCTTTTGCACTTCACAAGTTGTGTTTCTAGGTTTTGTAGTAGGTACACAAGGAGTCCAAGTGGATCAAGAGAAAGTGAAAGCCATAATGGAGTCGCCAACTCCAAAAATTGTGAAGGATGTGAGAAGCTTTCATGGTTTAGCTAGCTTTTATAGAAGATCTGTGAAGGATTTTAGTACCATTGCTTCTCCTTTGAATGAATTGATGAAGAAAATCATGAACTTTTCATGGAAGCAAGAATATGAAATTTCTTTCCAAACTTTGAAGGATAAGTTATCTCATGCACCTATTCTTCCATTGCCTAATTTTAATGCTTGCTTTGAATTGGAATGTGATGCATCTAATGTGGGCATTGGGGGGTTTTAATTCAAGATAAATATCCTATTGCTTATTTTAGTGAGAAATTGAACAGTGCATGTTTGAACTACTCCGCTTATGATAAAGAATTGTATGCACTTGTTAGAGTCTTGCAAACTTGGCAACATTATCTTTTACCTACGGAATTTGTGATACATAGTGATCATGAATCTCTTAAATATTTGAAAAGTCAAGAAAAACTTAACAAGAGACATGCTAAGTGGGTTGAGTTCATTGAGCAATTTCCTTATGTAATTAAACACAAGCAAGGAAAGATGAATGTGGTGGCGGATGCCTTATCAAGGAGACATTTTTTGATTTCTATGCTTGAAACTAAATTGCTTGGTTTTAATCACATAAAGGAATTGTATGCAAGTTATCATGACTTCTCTATTATTTTTGCTTTGTGTGAGAAGGGAGCTCATCAAGGATATTTTAGACATGATGGTTTCTTGTTCAAGGAAAAGAGACTATGTATTCCTAAAAGCTCTTTGAGAGAACTTTTCACTAGGGAAACTCATGAGAATAATTTGACAGGGCACTTTGGTGTGGATAAAACACTTTGGCTATTTTGCATGAACATTTCTTTTGGTAAAAAATGAGGCATGATGTGCATAAGCTTGTTTCTCAATGCATTGTTTGTAATAAAGCCAAATCTAGATTAATGCCTCATGGTTTGTATACACTTTTGCCTATTCCTAACTCCCCTTGGATTGATATTTCTACGATTTTGTGCTTGGTCTTCCAAGATCCAAGAGGGGAAAGGATTCTATTTTTGTTGTTGTTGATAGGTTCTCAAAGATGGCACACTTCATTCCTTGTCATAAGAGTGATGATGCTTGTGAAGTAGCTAATTTTTGGAAAACATTGTGGGGTAAGAAGCATTGTGGTGAGACTACATGGATTGCTAAGAAGCATTGTGAGTGATAGAGACACAAAGTTCCTTAGCCATTTTTGGAAAACACTGTGGGGTAAGCTTGGTACAAAACTCTTGTTTTCATCAACTTGTCACCCACAAACGGATGGCCAAACCGAGGTGGTTAATAGAACATTGGGACAACTCCTTAGATGCTACATCAAGGGTAATTTGAGAACTTGGGAGGAGTGTCTACCTCACATTGAGTTTGGTTACAATAGAGTAGTTCACAAGACTACTTCTTTATCTCCTTTTGAAATTGTTTATGTCTTTAATCCTTTAACTCCTCTTGATTTATTGCCTTTACCTAACACTTCTATGGTTAATCACGATGCTTTGTCTAAAGCTTCTTATGTCAGAAAGTTGCATGAACAAGTGAAGACACATGTGGAGAGAAAGATGGAACAATATGAAAAGCAAGCCAATAAGCAGAAGAAGCAAGTGATCTTTAACGAAGGAGATTTAGTGTGGCTTCATTTAAGGAAGGATAGATTTCCTCATGAAAGGAAATCCAAGCTCCAACCTAGAGGAGATGGACCTTTCAAGATTTTAGAGAGGATCAACAACAATGCTTACAAACTTGAATTACCTAGTGAGTATGGTATGAGTAATACTTTCAATGTTTGTGATCTTTCTTTGTATAATGTAGGTACAAGTGAGGAGGCAAACTTGAGGACAAGTTCTTTTCAAGAAGGAGGGGATGATGGAGTTCCATGACAAGCTAAAGGTCTAGAATGAGAGCTTGAAGCACTTCCTTTGGTTAGCTTTAAAGGACAATTGACAAGAGATAGGACTCAAGCACTTCAAGCTAACTTGGACAAGCATGAAGATGAACACCAACTCAAGGATGACAAGAGCTAGATTTTGATGTCTCAAGTCCAATTTAATTCAATAAATTTCGGCACTTGTTAGAAGAAATTCAGTTTCCCTCTGTTTTAATCGATTACCTTGGTCTGTAATCGATTACCAACAATTCAGTTTCAGACAGAAACAAGACATGTATGTTTTAATCGATTACAAGACATCTGTAATCGATTACATGCGCCTGAAAATTGTAAATAACTCTGTTTTAATCGATTACAAGTGTGATTAATCGATTACTTCAGCGTTGAATCTGCACTGCGCATGTTGAGCAGTCAAGGGTCACTTTAGGGAAGCTTGCACTTCAAGCTTCATTTGGGCTTCATTTCAATTTGCATTTTCCTTACATTTATTGACATTTAGCTTGTAATTTTGTGGCTTTTATAAGGTGCCAAAACTGAATATAACTAACTTTGGTTCATTAATACAATTCTGAAAATTGTTGTGAGAGTTTCTCTCTTGTTCTTGTGGAAGAACTTCTTAAGTTTTATCAATGATTTCTCAATGCTATTGCGGTGATTCTTCCTAGGATTATTGGAAAGCTTTTCCATAGTGCCATCCATCTTCATCCCTAACCTTTCTTTCATTTTCCATTGTTGAACTCAAAAGCTTAAAAACAGCCCCAAATTCTTGTGAAAGTGCAGAATTCAGAGTTCTTGAAGTTTGCTTGAAGATTGGGTTTCATTGCAAGGTAGATTTGGGAAAACTAATGGCTATGAGTTCAGCTATACATCATAGCTACAACACAGCCATTCATCATCTACTCTCGCCCAAAAAGCCCTAGAACCTCCCTTTCCACCACCTAAGACCACCGGTGACTGACATGAGCCGCCGTTGCTTGCCACCGAACCACGACACAGAGAAGAACCTCTTAATCAGAGGGAAATCTTTGAAACTCAACTCGAAGATCTAGTAGAGAACGAAGCCTCAATCCTTGTTTCTTGGTTTCTTTGAGGTAACCTTAGTTTCCTTTGTCTTTTCTTAGCTAATTTAAGCTTCTCTTAGTGTCTCTTGTGTTTTGGGTACCGTTGTTGAGAGTTTTACACTTCCTTTGAAAAACCCTTTGAAAATGAGATGTAAAAGTTTCCTTTTTATAAAATTGATGTCATTTCTGTGATCTTTGTTGAGTCACGGTCACGTTGGTGTGATTGAAACTTCAAAATGATGTCTTTTGATATGGACTCCCAAAACACCATTTTAGCCCCTTTTAAATTTGAGTGGGTATTTGACCCCAAATTTTAATATTGACCTTGCTTGAAAATCTATACTAAATTGTGGAGATATCAATCTGTCCCTGTTATGTGTTGATTTTCAAGAAAAACTATGTTTTTAACTAATGGGATGCGATGTATTTATGATTGATGTGTGTTTGTTTCTGTGTGTGTTCGTTTTCAAGACAAACTATGTTTTTAACTAATGGGATGTGATGAATCTATTATTGATGTTGTAGATGATATTGAAGTGGTTGATGATATTGAAATGAGATAATGCTTATGTGATTGGTGATGTTTAAATGAGACAATGTTGATGTGGTTGATGATGTTGAAATGAGATGATATTAATGTTTATGATAATGATATTGAAATGAAATGGTGTTGTGGATGAAGATAACAAATGTTGATGTGGATAATGTCATTGTATGTTGTGGATACACATGGATACCTATGGGGTTGCATGAATGGATATCCTTGCGAGGATGGATTTGTTCCTATCCATGGTCATGAATTGATGGTGCCCATGGACGTATGTTGTGTATGCATGTGGGGTGCAGTGACTTGTTGGTTATCCTTGCGAGGAAGGGTTGGTCCCTAGCCGCGGTCAGTGCAGTGAGCCCATATTTGTATGTTGTATATGTACATTGGTGGTGCATGACTCCATCCTTGTGATGAAGGATTTGTTCCTATCCATGGTCATGCATTGATGATGCCTATATTTTATACTTCATAATTGCATGGATGGAAATAGAACGAAGACAGTGTGTACTTGTGAGTTTTTTATGGGCTAAAAACACAGGTACTAAGGGCCCATTTGGTTTGGAATTCCCCTTTGACTCTGGTTGATCACCATGGGAGGGGGATGGCCAGTGCACGACAGGGTGACCCTGATAAACACTAAATCATTTTCCTGAGAAAGGCTATTTCCATGAGAATGGTACCACATTGCATGGTGAGAGTGACATCAGGAGCATGCATCATTCTGAGCATGATTGTTTTGATTTGTGAAATAAAGTGGATGACTAGTTTGTTAAGTGTGTATTGAATTGATAGATTATTTGAGAATGATTGTGGTTTTTATTGTTGTTTCTTTTCTAATTATTGTTATTTGATGCTTGTTGGTTTTGTATAATACACTCACTCTTGCAATTGTTTTTGTACCATGTGGTTGGTACCTGTGATCATCGTGAACTTTCGTTCGTGAGAGCAGATGAGTAGCAGTAGGTGACCTTGGAGGGAGATTCTTTTTGTTGGAGTCGCCAAATCGATGTGATGACATTGGAATTGTTTTGGAAAAGAGTTGTGTTTTGATAGTCAACTCTTTATTAGTTGGTCTCCTTATTTCTTTTTGTTGGATATATAAACTCCAAGCGTAAATACTTGTAAATAAAACTAAATTATGTTTTGATATGTGAATAATATGAAATGTTTTAAATATATATACATACGTATTCCATTATGTATTTATATCACGTCTATGATAAGTGTATTATCGCGAAAAATTTACTACCATTTCCATAATCAAATTAATGGAGTTTTTATTAAAATTTTGAAATTCACACAATTAGAGTTAGTGATATCGTGGCGACGAGGCAGATCGTTACATCTTGATCTATTATGAACCTCAATCTGACTTTTGAGTCAAAAGTTATGTCGTTTGAATTTGATCAGAGCTTCTTCTTCGAATTTCGAGCGTCTTGATATAATATGGCCCTCAATCAGACATTCGAGTCAAAAGTTCTGGCCGTTTTAACTTCCCCGCGACTTCCTTGTTGAATTTTGAGATTCTCTATATAATATTGGCCTCAATCAGACATCCGAGTAAAAAGTTATTATGGCCATTTGAATTTTCTCGGGGCTTCCTTGTCAAATTTCTAGCTTGTTGATATATTATGGGGCTGAATCAAACTTTTGAGTAAAAAGTTATGGTTCTCTGAATTTGCTCATGACTTCTTTGTCGAATTTTTAGCGTCTCGATCTATTATCAACCTTAATCGGACATATGAGTCAAATGTTATAGTTAGTTCAATTTTTTTGGGGCTTCCTTGTCGAATTTCGAGCGTATCGATATAGTATGGGGCTCAACTGGACATTCGAGTCAAAAGTTATTGTTGTTTGAATTTGCTCAAGGCTTCCTTTTCAAATTTCCAGCGTGTTGATCTATTTTTGTCCTAAATTGGACACCCAATCAAAAGCTATGTCCGTTTTTATTTGTTTGGGGACTGCTTGTTCAATTTTGATTGTCTTAATAAATTATAGGCCTCAATCAGACAACTGTGTAAGAAATTATGGTTGTTTAAATTTGGTCGGGGTTTCCTTGTCGAATTTTGAGTGTCTCGATATACTATTGTCCTCAATCAGATATCCCAGTAAAAAGTTATGGTCATATGAATTTGCTCTAGGCTTCGTTAACGAATTTCAAGCGTCTCGATATACTATAGGCCTCAATTGGACGTCCAAGTCAAAAGTTATGGCCGTTTGAATTTATTCGGGGATTCCTTGTCGAATTTCGAGCGTATCGATATACAACGCGCCTCATCGAACATTTGAGTCAAAAGTTATGGCCGTTTGAATTTTCTCAAGGTTTCTTTGTCGAATTTTGAGCGTCTCGATATATTATGGGTCTCAAACGGACATTCAAGTCAAAAGTTAAGAACGTTTGAATTTGGTATGTCTTCCTTGTCGAATATCAAGCATCTAGATATTATGGGGCTTCCTTGTCGATGTTTGAGCTTCTCAATATATTATGGGTCTGGATTCAGACATCCGAGTCAAAAGTTTATGCCGTTTGAATTTGCTCAGGGCTTCCTTGTCCAATTTCGAGCATCTCGATCTATTGTGAACCTTAATATTACTTCGAATCAAAAGTTATGTCCTTTGAGTTTGATCGGGGCTTCCTCTTCGAATTTCAAGCGTCTCGATATAATATGTCCCTCAATCAGACATCCGAGTCAAAAGTTATGGTTGTTTTAACTTCGTTGTGGCTTCCTTGTCGAATTTTGAGATTCTGATATAATATTGGCGTCAATTGGACATCCAAGTAAAACTTTGTGGCTGTTTGAATTTACTTGGGGCTTCCTTGTCAAATTTACCTCACATTGAGTTTGCTTACAATAGAGTAGTTCACCAGACTATATCCTTATTTCTTTTTCAAATTGTGTATGGCTTTAATCCTTTGATTCCTCTTGATTTATTGTCATTACCTAACACTTATTCTATGATTAATCATGATGCTTTGTCTAAAGCTTCTTATGTTAGGAAAATGCATGAACAAGTGAAGGCCCATAGATAAAGAACAAAAATCTAAAACACTATTTGAATCCTAGTGATCAAGACATAGAGAACCCTTCTCTATTCTTTCCCTATAGGGAAACCTACTCTAGAAAAGCTTCAAGAATCCTTTGTAATAGTGTCAACAATCACCCTTTATCAAACCTAATAAAGAACAAAAATCTAAAACACTATTAGAATCCCAGTGATCAAGACATAGAGAACTCTTCTCTATTATTTCCCTATAGAGAAACCCACTCTAGAAAAAGCTTCAAGAATCCTTTGTAATAGTTACAAATAACCAAAAATTCAGAAACAAGTTTACAACAAGGGTTAATAGAGAAAGACAACATGATGATCCAATGAATATGATTTACCAATCAGAGTTGAAATGAAAAACAAGTTTTAGAACTTTATCTCCAAAAGCTTCTTTTCAATATTGCCCAATAAATTTTTCAATACACCACGAAGATTTAAAAGCGTGGGTACCTTTCTTTATTACTTAATTTGTTTTTTGCAGGTGTGTCTAAGAGCAATATCAGCACTATGGTATCTTGATAGTGTTGCTCTAGGCACATGACAGGTGCACATGTCCATGCTCTCAAATTTGATTCCTAAAGATGGAGGATATGTTACTTATGGTTATAATAATAAAGGAAAGATCATTGGAGAAGGAAATATAGGAGATAGTTTCAAAACAAAGATAAAGAATGTGTTTTATGTGGAAGGTTTGAAGCACAACCTCCTAAGCATAAGCCAACTATGTGACAAAGGTCTCAGTCTCATTCAATTACAATTGTTGCTTAATATGTGATGGTCAAAATGGTGAGGTCATCCATGTTGGTAAGAGAAAGGGTAACATATATGTTCTCTCCATCGAGCACGCATTTATTCATAATACTAGTTGTCTTGTAAGTAAAGTAAATGACACATGGCTATGGCATAGGAGAGCTAGTCACATAAACATGCATCATATGAACAAGCTTATAAGAAAGGACCTAGTCATTGGTTTACCTAACCTCAAGTTTAAGAAGGGCAAAATATGTGATGCTTGTCAAAAGGGGGAACAATCTAAGATGTCTTTTCAAAGTAAAAATGTTGTTTCCACCTCTAGACCCGTTGAATTGCTTCATATGGATTTATTTGGTCCTTCTAGAACCATGGGTTTGGGGGGTAACTTTTATGGGCTTGTTATTATTGATGATTACTCTAGATATACATGGACTTTGTTTATAAGATCCAAGAGTGATGTATTCACAACATTTAGAAAATTAGCCAAGATCATTAAAAATGAAAAAGCATGCAACATTGTTCAATAAGAAGTGATCATGGTGGTGAATTCCAAAATGAGTACTTTGAAAAGTTTTGTGAAGAATATGGAATCAACCACAATTTTTTAGCTCTAAGAACACCTCAACAAAATGGTGTTGTGGATAGGAAAACAGATCCCTTGAAGAAAGAGCAAGAACCCTTCTTAATGAAACAAATTTGCCTAAATACTTTTGGGTTGATGCGGTGAGTACAGTTACTCATAAGGCCTTTTTTAAAGAAAACCCCTTAAGAACTATACAAAGGTAGAAAGCCAAATATATCTCACTTAAGAGCATTTGGCTGCACGTGTTTTGTGTTAAATAATTGTAAAGATTCTCTTGGCAAATTTGATGCTAAAGCTGATGAAGCTATTTTTCTTGGTTATTCTTTGCAAAATTAATGCATTTCAAAACCAACTTGAACACCCAAACTCGTATTCTGTGAGCTATAGGGCCTGTTGTAGTAAATCTCTTCATACTTTTTCTTACTTGGATCATAACCAGACCAATGCCTAAAATCCTGAGAATAAATAAATTTTTCATAAGCTTATATGAACAAGATTATTATCTGATATTATGCACAAATTAAAAAAAAGGAATTATACACCAAAGAAGAGGAGTTTTGATTTGAAACACCAAATTAACTTATGCACAAATTAAAAAAAATGAACTTATTCACTCCTAATTGTTTTTCTTCAACCCTACCTAGCTAAAACTAGCCTGGTACTCAAAAGTTTTATAGGAACCTAATTTACAAATGTTAAGAAACTACACCTACACAAACCATAAAAAAGTAAACTCTATCGTAAAAAATTGCACAGAAATAAACTAAGAGAAATGTTACCATAGAAAATTGTTCAAGTCTAGGTTTTTTAAACATAATTTAAATTGAAAGAAAAATATCAAAATGACATCCACTTACTAAGCTGTGTAACACCCCAATATTTTTATATACGTGTTAAATGTGTAATTTAGGAAATGTTTTAGATCAATTAGTAATATGTGATTAAAGGATTTTTTACCTAGAATAGAGATTAGAAAAATTTCAATACAATACTCCTAGGTAATAAATTACTAATAGGTGACAAGAAAATCTAGAATAGAATTTCTAGGAACTTTACTAC
>PYAF01002687.1:230001-242570 GCA_007407185.1 Glycine tomentella | reverse complement strand
CAACAAGCCCATCTAAGAGCCTATTGAAATTCAATCAATGGCACAGCGTCCGATTCGATCACTCTATCGAGTAGAAGTACAGGGATGATTCAATCGATTCCTAAGACCTTGAAGGGCGAAAGCCCAATCGAACATCAATCACTTCACGGACGCTATTGATTGAGTAGCCAACCCCAAAACGCAAGAATCAAGGGGAGCGAAAAGAAGCACTGGCTTAGACTTTCATGGAGATGGGGCATACAGGGCAAGTGTACTAGCATATGAGTTTCCAGCTTTTGAATTAAGGTTTGTCAAACCCTAAGCTGCTACTTAGAAAGGGGGCGTAGCGGGTAAGGTAAAAGAAAAGGTGTCCGCCTAGACTACTGCCACTTTACTTTAAGATAAGGTTTTTGCTTCGAGCAGCTCTCGGGCATTGATTGAGGAAGTAGCCCAACCTTTTTTCATCTACGCAAAGAGGAATTAATTCTTATTTTATTCGACCGGAAATGGTGCATCTAGATCGATTCCTAAGGCTGGTAATGTCGAATCAAGGATGAGGCAATACAGTAAGAAAGGAAAGCTATTCATCTTTTGTCTTTGAAGAGAAAGACCGATTGGATTGTACGAACATCTGTGCCAAGCTTAGGTAAGCCATCCAGAAAAGAGACAAAGAAAAACCTCTCAAAAGCCGGTGCTTAGGCAGACCCAGGTAAGAGCAGCCTTTCTCTTATATAGGAAAGCACTACTACCACTTTCTTATGTGAATACCTCCTCAATCTCACTATTTAGTGAAAGTCTCTATTTCACTTTCAAAAAGCAGTCTACACAAAATATAGAGGTACTTTTTCCACTTCGCATATGGGCTTTATATTCTCTACGGCGTCAACCATAAGTTTGTGTTCAGTTTGAGCTGGGAAGTAAACTAGGTTTTGCTATTCCTTCTCGAGCTTCTATTTCATCCCTTAAAGGAGATTCGGGAAAAGATAGAATAGGAAGACGTGTTTCCAGAACAAACAAGATACGAGTTGAGAGGGGGAAGTTAGCAAAGTTAGACAAGATTGGAATGGGCATAGGAACATGTATTGATGTACCAGATCGGCTAATGCTCCCAGGTTGATGTAATGTATTCCACCAGTTGACTGAAGACTTGATTATTGGTATATCGATCGGTCCAGCACGGATTGAAATAGGAGCCGGTTCGACAGGAAGCTTTTGAAAACGCAGTGCACCCAGGTAAATCAAAAACGAGATGAATACAGAGGTTAAACGAGCATCCCACACCCAAAAGGTGCCCCACATAGGTCTTCCCCGAAACCCCCCAATAACTAAGGTAAACAACGTAAAAAAAGCACCCATTTCTGTACCGGTTCCGGAAGAGCGAAGAAAAAGGGGATGTTTTGTTAATAGGAATAAGAAAGTGTTTATAGCCGTAACGATATAAACAAGAATACTCATCCGAGCCACAGGAACATGTACATACAGAATACGAGAATTTCCACCTTGTTGAAGATCTAATGGTGCTACTCGAAGACTTAAATGAATAGCCATCGCTGTTAAGAACAACCGAGATCCAATGAGAATTAGCGCATAGCTTCTGGTCTTTGACATCAAAAAAGAAGGTTGTAATAACGAAAGGGACATATGAGAATTTTGTCCTAGCTAGTGGAACAAGAAAGACATGGATCTATATTCAATACGCAATCAAAGGATTTCTCCCAACGAATAATTCCCCCTGCTTAGTTTTCGCTCCGCTCGTGCGTGGCACTCCTTGCTGGCGGAGCGGCATACCAAAAAAAAAAAGTCAATTCATGTGACAAAGTTAACCATTCCTTTCCATTTTGCTGTCTAGGTCTTTGGGGTTTCCCCCTTTAAAAGTGCCATGATCTCCTTAAAGGCTGAGCAATTTGGGTGCCCCTCATAAGCTCAGCCTTTAAGCTTAGGAGGGTCTCCATAAGCCTCGGAATAATGACAGTTAGTAGCTCTCAATGACGAAGTCTCGAAACAGATTCCCAATTCCATCTCTCGAATAAGAGTATCCGCAGGTAAGACTCCCCTCTCCGAGAATGGAGGTAGAGCGAGATTAAGTCTTCGAGAAGCCCTTATGATGATGGGCGTGATCCATAGCCGATGTTGGCTATAAGCAATATCAGTTGAAGCTATGGAGCACCCCTTCCAGTTTCAGATCGATATTGAGTTCCATATCCTGTTACAGATATTCCAGATGTAGAGACAGATCCAAAGCCATTTGATCGAGATCGAGTAGCTATAGCAGATCCATTTAGAGATCGGAACCCGGGTACACCCATTTTAGTAGAAACAGCCCCTAAGCCGGTAGGTCTCGTTCAAAAGCCACTTTAGTTGATGTGTCCCAATCCATGTGCTCGGTAATGATGTTGTCATCGCGGATGCCCAAGTTGTTGAAGTTTATTTTAAGTGTCTTCAGAAATTAGGAGTTCAAAACTAAAAAATCTCTGATTTCTTACACTGTGGTGCATTTGAGTTTGCTAAGCGCTTTTGCGTCAAGGGTTGATTTATCTGCCATGTCTGCTCGTTGTTTGCTTGCTTACCATCATCCATATGGTCTGATGGCTATATGTAAAAAATTTCCATTCATTACGAAGGTTCTCTACCTTAGTAAGGATAGGTGGTGGAAGGGGTCCTTGCCAAACTCAGTCATACAAGATCTCGTCACTTTAAGCGGGTTCTTGCTATGTACACCAAGCCTCGGGTCGGGGTCACAATGACTATCCATTAGAATTGTGGCTTGGCAGAGTGAGCTCATTTGATTTGGTCTTCTCTGGAAGATCTATGATTTGGTAGCAGAGAAGGGTGTAGCTTGGAGCCCGCCATGTCATCAAGAAAACCTCCCTGGAGCTTGGTCATCCCAGATGAGCTGAGCTACGAAGTTTGGCATTCATGAGGACGCAGCCGTGTCAGAAAGGGCATTCTTGCTTATCTGTATATGAGAACTGGGTCACCGCGGCAGAGCTTCAATCGAAATAGTGATTCTTTGCCCAGGTTTGCTTATCCAACCCTCGAGTTTAAGGCATCTCATTAGGTCCCGAAGAGACCAGACCTTGGGGAGGCATCACTTATGCTAGAAGGCTTCACTGCCCTCCTTACTAGCATCCCAGATCTGTTTTGTGCTCGACTTGATGCCATCTCAGATGTCCATTCAAGTAGCCTGCCTACCCTATTTTCTCTTAGAGAAGGGGCCTAGCATGCCAATGATTTTGCTACAACTACTGTGATTTCCACTGCTGCTCCTTCTTTTGCTACCTTGCGGAAGTCTTACTGCTAATGTCCTAAGCCCCTAAGGCCTAAGCGGGGAAGGAGGAAGAATAGCGTTCTAGTGCCCTATTTGTCTAATATCGAAAATTCCCTCATTCAATAATTCGTATTCGTAGCGTCCGACTCCATTCCTGACTAGCGGACAGAAAGAATTCCTCCTGCTCTACGATTAACTGTTCCGTTTAAGGGATTAAGGCAGTGGACTCGTTAGGACAGCCAGAAGGGCAGAGCTCTATGTTCTATTGAAAGCTGTCTCAAAAGAGCATCCAATCCTGATCTTTTCACTTTCGAGATCGAAGAATCATAGCTATCAGTGCATTAGCAAAGCAGACCCAGAAAGAGAGAGTTCTTCTTTTGCAAGAATGGGCATTACCGCAGCTTTGACTCTGTTGCAGGTATGAAGTGAGTTCCATACCATGAAAAATGGAAATGGCTATCAGTTCCGACTCTCCTGACCCGAGGTAAGTAGTTCGGCTAAGCAGGAAGAAAGAAATGTGAGAGTTTAGCCTATTAATTCACTTGAGGGAAGCCGGTTAAATGCTTTGCTTTGTGAGGGAAAAGCGGGCACAGCTCACGCATGGCACAAGAGGCAAGGAACTTTCAACAGGCATGGACGGCTGGCTTAAAGTCTAGGACTTCCTAACTGCTTGATTGAGAAGTCTTATTTGTACTATAATACGGGAATGAATCGCATATGTTGGTTGAGAATTGCTCGGGAATTCATAGTTACTTTGCGGGGGCTACTCTTCTTTTTTGTCAATCGAGCCGCTTTCCCTCATTCCACTCATCCAGCCTCTTCGCGAACTTGTACAATCGATGCCACAAAGATAGTCAACTCTATCATCGAAGAAATAAGGAAACGGGCGACGATTTGGCACCAGATATCCGGAGGTGTGGAAAGAGCAGCTGTGAGAAGCGGAAAAACCATCAAAAAACGACTATTGTTCGTGAAGGTTTCCACAGAAAGACCCCTTGGTTCTGGCAAACAGATCACAATTACAGGTACCTGAGAGCATACCGATGGAATGAACGAAATACGAACAGTTAGCATAATATGGTCATAGATCTTAGGTTGTAACTTGATCATGAGCGAATTTGTTGATGTTGCACCCACGAAGTATAGAAAGTACCAAACATTGGGAACTACCCGGGGAAGAGTTAGGAATAGGAACAAGGAGAAGCGAGAACCACTTAAATAGAGGAATCAATTGTATTTCCTCCTTTGTTCCCCATAGCAACTGGGGATCAAAAAGCACCAAATTTGATGACTTATTAAGGGAAAGACGAAGTAAGAACATGCTATTGAAGACGTTGCAACATATGTCGGGGAGGCCTCCGTTGATTGTGTACAAACAAAATACGAGTCCAAAGACAGGGTAAGAAAGGGTTTAGCTAATGGAGATATTAACTCTTCCGGGAACCAGTAACGCGGAAACCATGTCAAACCAAGACTGATCAATATCCGAACGGAATGGATTCGAACTTCTCCTAGAATCGTTTCCGGTGCAAAATGAAATTAGATATATATGAGTAATTCAAAGGATAAATATAATATAAATATTTGATAGGATTAAGGTAGCGGTAGTATATTGGAAGAGGAACTAGCTTTGACTTTCGCTGTCTAGGTCTTTGGGGTTTCCCCCTTCTTAAAGATAGCAACAATCACTCGAAATAGTCATATGCGGAACACATGCAAGTCCAGATTGAAAGATAAGAGAGCCAAGTCTATCTCTTTAGACCAAAAGTCAATTATGGGGGGACAGGTCTCTAGGGAAGAAATGCCTTCGGTCTAACCTAACCGTTTGTTTCATATGCAGTGAAGCGGGCTAGAGCCAGAAGTACGGGATTGTTTTAAGGCCTTTTCGGTTTCAGCCAACTATAGTGTCAAGGAATAGAATTTAGGGCAAGTAAAGTCAAAAGAAAGGGCAATATTCCAAAAAGTAGTTCCTGACTCCAATCAGTCAACTACGGGCGGTAAAAGAGCTGGTAGTGAATCTTCGGCGCAAGCTGTAGGAGTAGGACTAGTTTAGGTTTAGGCGAGGGAAGAAGCAACGTCGTTCGAGATAGGGGCGACAAAGCGAGGGGATGGATTGAGCCTTTCTCCTAGCACAAGAGTTTTGGTCGCTGGATTAAGACGACTTAGCTACTTGTTTGAAAGAGGAAAAGGAAGGTGACTAATTATTTGCTATTTACAACCATGAAAGTCAAATTCGCAGCCCAAAATTACAAGTGCAGAGGTGTTAACTTCAAAGCTTAAAATGACCCTCTAAATGATAGAATTAGCCTTGGGATATTTCTAGAAAACCTGTATATCTTTTTGTTATCTTTCCAAGAACTCCTAGAACGCTCCATTCGGAGATCGGTAGCACCCTATAGGTCCTTCACAAGTCAGATACGTCAAGTGAGCAAAAATCCAAAAATACGCAACGATTAGCAATTAAGCCCACTTACTTGCCTAGGCCAAAAACTGAATTAGAATAGGAAAATAAAGGTCTAAGAGAGGTCAAATAAACTAAGAAGGATAGAAAAATACTCAACTAAAAGCACTCTATCACTCTTCTTCAAGCTTCTTGTGGGCAACCTTTTCCTTAGCTAACTGAGCCTCCAAGTCAGTCACCTTCTTGGCAAGCTCATCCCTCTCGACAGCAGCCCTATCAGCATTGGCAGCCAGCTCTTTCTTCTCCCCAAGTAGCAGAAGGCACCACCACTGAAGTTGGAACCCAAATAGTGGACGGTGAAACAGGTGAACGGGGAAGATGCCCAGCGGCCACCCTCATTGTACGCAAACTACGAAGGGCCCTTGACTTCTTGCGCTCAAACGTCCCAGCACCATCATCCCTTTTACTCTTAACCAAAACAGAGGGGGAAATGCTGGGAAAAGCAGCAGCAACATCACTAGGGCCAATCCCGACAGCGGTCAACCCTCTTCTCCAGCCGGAGGATGGACAGGGGCAGGTGGCATGACACCATCATCAGCACCCACATTCTTCACTAACGACTTCCATCGAAAGTTGTCTATTATACCTACAAAGCACACAGAGAAATCATAAGTGTCAAGCCAGGTCAAAATACACACAAAAGAAGAAAATCAAAGAAGCAAAAATGCAAGAAGACAAGTATGGTAGTAAGAAAAGATGTCAAACGTCCCCTCCATTTAAATGAAGGCGTAACTTTTCAGTTATGTGCAGGACTTAAAACGACTCCCTCAAAATCTGCACCACGACCTAATGCCACTCACCCACTATTGCATGTCTCTAGTATGTGTCCACTCCTCGAGTGACACGTGCGCACGAGTATAGCGCCTGGGCGGCACACACCTGCAGCATAAGTCAAAGCATAACGCTCACTTTCAATGCTCACTCCAATGGTCAAATATTGGAAGAAGGTTCAACCTCGATGCATCACTTGCCTAACGTGTCCGACCTCATCTACAGAACAAGTATGTCCTCCTTAGACAAATCAACAGTAACAACCCAGACAACACACTTCCAGGTTAGGAGGCTTGATATAGCTCCACTCTTATACTTCACAAAGTTATAAACCTCACCTACAGGATAGAGCATGTCCTCCCTAGACAATTCAGCAGTGACAGTCTGGATAACACATGTCCAGGCTAAAGGGGCTCGACAAGTTCCGCACTTACATTTTTCATTTGTCAAGGTTATCACCATTGGCACCAGACAACCCTTGTCCACGCTTGGGGGCTTCTTGAGCTCACCATTCTCTTACTCATCAAGAACACCAACCTTGACACTGGACATTCTTCATCAATGTTTGCTCATACTCTTTTGCCCGCAAGCTAGTGTTGGATATAGGGGGAGCATCATGAAGAGTGAAAGACTTTGATTCAGAAATGTATTCTGAGCTTTCAACATGCTTGAAGTGCCTTGAAGTTTTGTAAATGAATCAAGTGTAAGAGAAAGGCAATTTGTTGATCCTTGCATTGCACTCATTCATTCATTAACAAGCTTAAATGGTTTTCATTAAAACATCAAAGCTTTTATCTTTTTGGTTAAGGATTTAATCTGATTAAAAGGTTTTTGGAAAAATAATTTTTTACTGCTTTAATCGATTAGTTAATGGTATACTCGATTATTTTGTTCTTCGTTCAATCTGGAAAAACCTTTATGAACAACTTAATCGATTACCTATCGGATTAATCAATTATTTGACCTTTGATTGAAACTAAACTGCTATGTTAAATGTTTTAATCGATTACTTACTTAGTGTAATCGATTACATAATTGAAAATATATTTTGAACCTTGCTGTGATAATCGATTACCATTATCTGTAATCGATTACATAGGCCATTTGGTAAAAGCCTATTTTCTGACTTAATTGATTATCAAAACTCGTAATCGATTACATAGTTCATTTTGTGAAACTGAGCCTTCTGCCTTAATCGATTACAGCTCGGGTTAATCGATTATTTTGCTCGTTATTGGAACCCAGAAACCTTCTTGAACATTTTAATCGATTAAGTGATATTTTAATCGATTATCTGGTGCGTTTAATCGATTGCAGTTAGTTACAAAATATGTTATAAATAAGTTTGAAGGCTTGGCTTGTTTTCTAACTTGACCACTTCGTATTTCTGAGTATACACAAGCCTTCTATGTCTTTCAAAGTTATTTTCTGAGTTCTATTACTTCTTGCTTCATTCAAAACATTCATGGGTCTTTGAATGATTCTTGAGCAAGAAACTTTTCAAGGTTAAGGAAAAGCATGTTCTGATTTTGTTTGCTATTCAACTTGACTTGGTAACTCATGTGCATTACATTCATTGGATCATCAGGTTGTCTCTCTCCTTAATCTTTGGTTGTAAATTCGTTTTGAATTTCTGTTGTAATTGGCTATTGTAAGTGGGTTCTTCTTGCTTGGGTCTAGAGAAGGGTTTTCTAGCTAAAGAACAAAGTAATGTTCTCTGGTTGTTGCTCTTTAGAAGTCTAATAGGGTTTTAGATTTCTATTCTTTATCTAGTGTTGATAAAGGAAGGTTTTGTAAAAGGTTGTAAGAAGAAAAATTTATAATAGTGAAACTCTAATTCAGTGTAAATTAGAAGAAACTGGATGTAGCTTCTGTTGTGAAGTGAACCAACATAAATTGCTTGTGTTTTTGTTTTTCTATCTCTATTACTCATCTTGTTTATTGATTCTTTGATTCATATCCATTGTCCAACAAGTTCTATTTTGAGCTATTGATTTCTTGGGGCTGAGTTATTTGATTGAGTAAAAAGATTTATTGGTTTTAAAAGTGATAGAGATCCTAAACTCTGATTTGAATTAATTTTAAAATACCAAGGTTTTAACCAATTCACCAGCCCTCTTGGTTATTGTGAGTATTCTTATTATTTTCAGCTGGCTCAGAGGCTGAGGGGCTTATGTACTGCACAAAATTGGTAAAATTACACATGACCATTACTATGGGGTTACTGTACGCGTGTCCGCCCTCCGTGTCAGCACTGCTATAGGAACTGCACACGTGTCCAACCTCCGTGTCAACTCTACTACAGTACTAGTGCGCATTTACTCTTCAAGTGTCAACCCTGATACTCTTGTCCGACCTCCTTGTCAGCCATGCTACAGGAGCGCAAATGTCAACCCTCTACAAGAGCGTGGACATCAATAGTAAATGCCTCCTTATCAACAAGAGCTTATCTGTTACGCTTATTCAAATAAGTGTAACCACTTTATATCCTAGAATATCTCTAGCTATCTCCAAGGGATTATCTACAAGTTGTTACTTATTTACAAGTAACAACATATCTACAAGGTACACCTTATCTCTAATTCAAATTGTATAACTGTCTGCTATTATTTGTTATCTTATCAACAGATTAATTTACAAACAAAGGCCTAAGGCCCATACTCCATGTTATAAATACAGGTTCTCTCTAAACCTTTACTCATCTCATAATCACTCATCATTCATTCTCCATCCGAGACACACTCGGAAACCCTCTATTCTTCTTTACTTTGAGACCATGTCAGACTTTCTTACTCGGTTATGCTTCCATAATTGATGTACTTACTTGAACGTCGGAGTGTCTTTCCTTTGTTTTGCAGGTCCCTCCCATAAACAAGGTTGACTCATCGTTCGACATGCAGAATTTGGAACCCACCTAGACCTCGTCTAGCTTATACATAGAATTTTCAAATTTTGGTAAGAACACTTTGTAAAACTCAGATTCATTATATGCAATACAGATCTTTATTATTATTATTGAGAAAGATACATTAAAAAATAAAACTAAAAGTTAGTGAGAAATTACAGTACAAATTACACTAACCCATTGGTAGCTTAGGCATAATTGTACCTTCTTAGATACTCAGTTCTGCATATTGCTGGTATTCAAGGAAAATATATAAAAAAATAAATAATTATATATTTCTATTTTTTTACAAATTAGATTCACCAAGCAATATGTGATTTAGTCTATTTAACATCTGAAATAATATAATTACAATTAACATCTAGACTAATAAATTTAACCCACTAAACAAATTAGTAGTCATCATCCTGGCCATTGTTAAGGTCAAGTTCTCTTGTGGCTGTAAGTGCAACATGGACATGAACATTTGTAGTTGAATGAGATTATAATTGTCCTCCCTACAAGTCAAGGTCATAAAGATAGATAAGTAATATCACTAACAATAATTGATCAACTCCAATTTTAGTCCTCTGATGCATTTTGGTTTGGATGAGAAATTGAGAACTATATGCATCCAACGGGTTTGTGATCAATCCTCTATCAAAGAAAAAACAAAAGGGTAGAAAAAAAATAGAGCAAAATTGTAGAATGAAAAAGAGAAAATGAAGAACTCTAGATATGTGGAGAGAATATAAACTGCAGTTCTTTTTCCCTTGGGTGAGTGAAGGAACGTTTTAGACGGTGTGTTTCTTTTTGTGCCAAATGTTTTATGATCACTTAGTGTCTGGTCATTTTTCATACAAAATAAAATCCCCATAAATTGATAGACGAAAAAACGCCTATGCAATAATGATTGATGGGTTCGTAGGAGTGATTTCGATGAAGTGATGGAGGAAAAATTGAATAATGTATGGTTTGGATCTCTTAGATCACGTGCACAGATTATTCCATCATATTGTATGAGTGTTTATCTCCTACTATCAACTCTAGAGGATGAAAAAATTGATGAACTCTTTTTGGTGAGATTCCAAATCTGGCTCAACAAAAGGCATCAATTGGCTCAACTGGGAAAAGTTAACAATGAAGAGTTTGGTGACTTAAGATTTAAGACATAATCGTGGCTTTAACATTGCCATGCTAGGGTAGTAAGGCTAGAAATTTTCAACCAACAATGATGTTATGGTGATGAAGGTGTTCAAAGCTAAATATTTCTCCAATGGAGATTTTCTGATGCCCTTCTAGGACACAATCCAAACACTTCACAAACTTTGGTAAAGAAAGGCATGAGATGGAGACTAGGAAATGGCCACTCAATCAACATTTGGCAGCAACCTTGGCTTCGAAAACAAGATAAGTGTTATGTTTCATCTTCACCTCTTGGTCTTGAACATATGACTATTAACTCTCTCATATATGTTGAGCAAAACTAATTAATATTGGATAATAGACAATGCTCAACAAATTCTTAACATTTGCAAGATATTCAGATGATGCCCTTGATCAACACATGAGAATGACCTCCCCATATGGAAAGCTAGTGCAACCGGAATTTAGACTGTTAGATCCGTCTACCACATTTTGATGAAGAAAATGATATGTAATGATGCTCTCAAAGTCAAAGGAAATTGGAACGCACTTTAATTTGGAAATTACAAATCCCACCTATAGTAAAGCATTTTCTCTGGCACATTCTTTGTGGCCACCTCCCTACACGAGCACGTCTTCAACAAAAGGGAGTTCCTTGCCCTAACTTGTGTGCATACTGTGAGGGCAACCTAGAGAACGAGTAACATGTTTTTTTTTTCAATTGTGATAAAGTAATAAGCGTGTAGCATACAGTAGGCCTCTGGAACAAAGTTAGCTACCACATGCAAAGTGCAGAATCAACCAAGGACCTCATATTTCTTCTTCTTAAGACTACCTATGGATTTCCAAAAAACATTTGCAATCACTCTTTGGTACATTTGGAAACGTAGAAACGACAAAATTTGGGAAGACAAAAACCCACCTCCAAAAGTCTCCATTTCACACAACATGCAATTTCTCTGAGTGGCCTAAAGCAAGGGAATTCTCAAATATCACCCATGAGCCAACAACGAGCCAACACAACTCACTCATAAGATGGAATAAACCAGCTGGTGGATTTATAAAAGTAAACGTGGATGTTGCAATCTTCAGCTACCAAATGCTTTATGGTGCAGGATTGATCGTGTGAGATGAGGAATCTAAGTTCAAAAGAGCCATAACACTTCACAAAACTGGGAAACCCGATCCTAAAGAGGCAGAAGCCTGGGCACTTCTTGAAGCTATTATATGAGTGCTTGATTCTCAGTTTCATGATTTTATCTTTGAAGTGGATTGTGAAAGTGTTTTTTATGGTTTAAGCTTGAACATCAAGGGATTGACAAATTCCATTATCTTACAGCTAAGTGTAATTCTCTTTTAAACAATTTTTCTAACTCCAGGGTAAGTTTAAGGAGGCACGCCAACCAAATTACACACTTTTTAGCTAGGGTTTTTAGGTTTCATGCTAGCAACCAAGAATTTGAGCGTATATCCAATTGTATTTATGCTAATGTCTTGAATGAAATGTAATAAGTTTTTTCCCTTAAAAAAATTGTAGTAAAAAGAAGTGTAAATACAAAAAAGGAAAAACATAAAAAAAAAGCTATAAAAAAAGAAAAATGTAAAGAGAAAATAAAGAAAGAAAAACATAAAAATGAAAGAAAGAAAGAAATATATAAAAAAAGAAGAAAAAACATGAAATGAAAAATAAACGTAAAACAAAAAAACTACTACTATAAAAGAAGAGAAAAAGTTTGAGAGAGAAAAAAAAAACTTTCTAAAATGCTCTCACTTGTCTCCTATAGGGGTTACTTTTCTTATAGTTATGTACTGGATGGCAACTCAAAGTTTATATGGATCATCTTAACATTAGTTTAGAGGGTTCACTACTACAAAAGGTACATTTAAAGTCGACATATTTAAGTCGGTTTTCAAAAAACCGATTTTAAAGGCCAACCAATGGCAATATTGTAATTAAATGAATACAGGTTAATTTTCAAAGTCAGTTTTTTCGTCACCGTCCTTAAAACTGTGCTTAACAAAGTCAGTTTTTACAATACCTGACTTTGAATAGTTTACAA
>PYAF01002687.1:209605-220061 GCA_007407185.1 Glycine tomentella | reverse complement strand
ACGAATTTAGGAAAGATTTATCATGTGTGTGACTTAAGATAATAAACCAATCAAGTGAAGGAGGTAGGAACAAAGGGGATTGCGCCTGACCACAATTGTTTCTTCCATTGGTAACTTCTTTTATATTTTTACTGCATTTTCTATTTTGATTCAAACACAAATCAAACCAACAACTCTTTATTATTTCTGTTTTTACTTCTAATCATTTAGAATTAATATTATTGTAAAAATTACCCCAATCCCTGTGGAGACGATAACTCACTTACTCATTTTATTACTTGTTAACGATCGGTGCACTTGCCGTATATATTCGCATAAATCGCAACAACATTTAGCTATTGCATTTCTTTTTCTAGTTGTTGGCCATATGTATAGAACTAACTTCGGGAAATTAAAAGACAAAATTTTTTTCTTAGCTTTACTAAGAATGAAAAATAATGAAATGACATCTTTTTTTAAGGTCTGTCTAACAATAGAGCTTCCAGAGGCAAGCCGAAGCGGAGAATGTTTCTCCTAAAGAGTCTATTATAGTAGTCTATCAAAGCACAAGGAGAATGGGACACCAAAGGCCTCTGCCCTTCCATCCCTTGGATAGATAGAGAGGAGGGGTAGGGTTTTTGGTTTTTTCATGTTGTCAAAGAGTTGAACAATGAAAATGGATGGCAGGGCGGTACGCTTTGCTCTCTCGCGACCCCTACTCTAACGAGTAAGCAAGTCAACTACCTTTTGAAGCGCCCGGAGGTCATATAGATAGAAACCCGGAGCGATAAGAACGAAAGCCTTACCCACAGCTACCACTACTAGCACTTCAAAAGGCTTAGATTTCTTCTAAGGGCGCTACAGCAAGCTACCGCAGCTAAAGTAACAAAAATGAGAGCTTGAATACCGCTTGTGAATAATCCAAGGAACATGACAGGTATAGGAACTACTAAAGGACCAAAAACATCGCTTTATGTATGGATCTTGACCATTCCAGCGGTACTTTGAGCTGGGAACTTTCTTCGGTTATAACAATAAATTTAGTTTACTAATTGTAAAACGTTTAATTACTTGAATGTATCAACAGACTCATTTCATCATTTTTGTTAATGATTCTAACAAAAATCCTTTTAAGGGTTATAACAATCATTTTTATTCTCAAATAATATTAGAAGGTTTTGTTGTCCGCTTAGCCCTACCTCCCCCTAGTAGGGGTATTTTAGTCATAGGTTCTATAGGAACTGGACGATCCTATTAAATACCTTAGGATATCTCATATTTTACATTATTAATCTAGCATTGGACTCTTACCTGGACTAAGAACACTTCTAGTTAGTAAACTTAATAGTATGACAACGCATTCATTTCCTATGCATTGATTCGATTTCTGATACTATCGGAGGACTTCCACGAAATGAAAACGGGCGGCATCGTCGTATGCTCAACATTGGTTGCCCTGGTTTATATCCCGGAGTACTCCTATGGCCGATCTGTCACCCAACCTACACCATTTTTGTTCAATAAGATACCAAAGTGGATGATTGACTCATTCCATACTAGAAAGAATCGCAGGAAATCTTTTGATAACACAGATTCCTATTTCTCAATGATATCCCACGATCCAGACAATTGGCTGAATCTCGTGAAACCATCTCTATCTCCTCTAGAGCACAATAGAATTCAATTAGTCTTTCTATTCCGCATTGCTACTTATGCCTAGCATAGGAAATTTAACTCACTGTATTACCTAGCTGATTGCACATTAGTAAAGGTATTTATCCTGCCTTCATGCCTTTGCTTTGAAAGTCTTTCTGTTCCTGGGGCAAGGCAAATTTCCAGACAATGGCAAGTGCTTGAGAAAGAGCTGTGAAAGAAGGGGCTGCTAGAGAATAGGGAGCTCTTGAAGAAGAAGGGATTGTGGGGTGCTAAGTAGCAGGAGCAACTTTTAATTTATTATGAGCCCAAACAATGGAACAAATTGTTGGAATTTCCAAAGTTATACATTCTCGAAGAGCCGTATATTCTTCTTGTTGATCGACGATTATTACAATATCAGGTAACCCCATCATATATTTAATGCCGCCAAGATATGTTTCCAAAAGATTTTCTTTCTAAAGAAATTCGATTCTGAACTATAATATGTCCAAGGTCCAATATGGAAAGAATTTCAGAGGTTTTTGAAATCCAAGAGTGATGCTTTTAATGCTTTTAGAAAACTGGCCAAACTTACTCAAAATGAAAAAGGAAGCAAAATTATCTCAATACGAAGTGATCATTGTGGAGAATTCCAAAATGAACACTTTGAAAAATTCTGTGAAGAGAATGAAATTAACCACAATTTTTCAGCTCCAAGAACACCCCAACAAAATGGTGTTGTGGAGAGGAAAAATAGATCCCTTGAAGAAGGTGCAAGAACTCTTCTTAATGAGACAAATTTTTCTAAACATTTTTGAGCTGATGTTGTAAGTACAATTTGCTACACTTTGAATAGATTGCTAATAAAGCCTATTTTAAAGAAAACCTCTTATGAACTATACAAAGGTAGAAAACCAAATATTTCTCATTTAAGAGTATTTGGCTGCAAGTGCTTTGTTTTAAATAATGGTAAAGAATCACTTGGAAAATTTGATGCTAAAGCTGATGAAGCCATCTTCCTTGGATATTCATTACATAGTAAAGCATATAAAGTTTTCAATAAAAAGAACCTTGTGCATGGAAGAATCAGTACATGTTATTTGTGATGAGTCTAATCCCTCCAAGGAGGAAAGGAAGTGTGATATTGATGCAGGTCCTTTGGAGGAGTTTATTCAGCTTAATGATTCAATGGATAAAGAAAAAGAAGAACCAATTGCTGAAGCTAAACAATCAACACCAGTCAAAGAGCCAAAAGATTGGAGAACTACAAGAGATCTCTCCCTTGACAATATCATTGGCGAAGTTTCAAAGGGAGTATCTACCAAATCATCATTGAAAATCTCTACTGTAATATGGCTTTTGTTTCACAAATTAAACCTAAGAATATTGATCAAGCCTTAATTGATTAGCATTGGATGCATGCCATGCATGATGAATTGAATCAATTTAAGAGAAATGGAGTTTAGGAACTTGTTCCTAGACCTTTTTCTCTCAAACCTATTGGCACTAAATGGATTTTTAGAAACAAACTTGATGAGAGTGGAATCATAGTCAAAAACAAAGCTAGATTGGTTACAAAAGGTTATAACCAAGAGGAAGGCATTGACTATGAGGAAACCTATGCACCAGTTGCAAGATTGGAAGCCATTAGATTATTACTTACATATGCATGTTTAATGGATTTTAAACTTTTTCAAATGGATGTTAAAAGTACTTTCTTAAATGGATATATTGAGGAGGAAATCTATATGGAACAACCTCCTGGTTTTGTTCATTTTAAATATCCAAACCATGTTTTCAAACTTAAGAAAACTCTTTATGGTTTAAAACAAGCTCCAAGGTCTTGGTATGAGAGATTAAGTAAATTTATGCTTGAACAATCTTTCACAAGAGGACATGTTGATAAAACCTTGTTCATCAAAAGGCAAAGGAATGATATCTTATTAGTTCAAGTGTATGTTGATGATATAATTTTTGGTTCAACTAATCAATTGTTGTGCAAAGAATTTTTTATCTCTATGCAAAATGAGTTTGAGATGTCAATGATGGGGGAGTTAACATTCTTTCTTGGACTTCAAGTGAAGCAAATGAAGAATGGGACATTTCTAAATCAGACCAAGTATTGCCTTGAAGTGATCAAAAAGTTTGAAATGGATAAAAGCAAAGCTGTTGCAACCCCAATGGCAACATCAACTTATCATGATTCAGATGAAAAAGGAAATAAAGTTGATGAGTCAAGATTTAGAGGAAGGATTAGATCCTTGTTGTATTTAATAGCTAGTAGACCAGATATTATGTTGAGTGTTTGCTTGTGTGCAAAATATCAAGCAAATCCCAAAGAATCACACCTCACTGCAATCAAAAGGATCCTCAAATATCTCAAATCAACACCAAAAGTTGGTCTTTGGTATCCTAAAGGTGCATCACTTAATTTAGTAGGATATTCTGATTTTGACTTTGCAGGGTGCCAATTGGATAGAAAAAGCACTAGTGAAACTTGTCACCTACTAGGCAGCTCACTAATATCTTGGCATTGCAAGAAGCAATCTTGTGTTGCTATATCAACAGATGAAGCTGAGTATATCTCTGCTGGAAGTTGTTGTGCTCAAAATATTTGGTTAAAACAACACTTGCAAGATTTTGGTGTAAAATTAAAAGAAATACCTCTGCTTTATGACAACACAAGTGTCATCAACATTTCCAAGAATCCAATAATGCACTCAAGGACCATTGAGATAAGACATCACTTCCTTAGAGATCACATCCAAAAAGGTAACATCAAAATTGAATTCATTGATACTCATCATCAATTAGCTGATATTTTCACTAAACCTTTGGCTAGAGATAGATTCTATACTCTTAGAAATATGCTAGGTATCCTTGATGAGTCTAACATTTGCTAGCATGTTTGCCTTGTGCTTATTCATTGGAAATAGCTCCATACTTGTTCAATCATCACATGTTCTTTCAAAATTCAAAATATGCTACATAAATATTGTTGAATCTAATATTGCTACTAGAATAATCAATTAAAGCACTTATTAATCGATTAAATGAACTTGAAACATGGCTTAGAATGAATTTTATACTTATGTAATCAATTACATAACCAGGATAATCGATTATTCTTCATATGAAATATTTTCAGAAAATGATTTTCTCTGGAATAATCGATTAAGCCATCAAATTAATCGATTACATAGCTTAAAAATTCTTTTACAAAAATTCAATTCACTGGAATAATGGATTATAGTGAATGGTAATCGATTAAATTGTTTGAAAAATTGTTTGAAATTCAAATTCTCTCTATAATAATCGATTACATAAGAGAAATAATCGATTACACTTCATCTTCTTCATCTGAATTTCACTAAAATAATCAATTACTTGACGAATTAATCGATTACAGCTTCTGCAGAAACTGATTTTGCTTATGAATTAATTGATTACATAAGCATATAATCGATTATTCATGGAGTTATTGCAGAATCTGTAGGATTTTCTCAAAAATTATAACTACCCAACTGCCACCTAATTCAAATTTGAATCTTCTGTGTTTTAATGTTAGTGGGTTAATTCGAAAATAATGGTTACTCATTTCAAATTTAAACTTTGGAGCCCAAAATCTTCTATAATACAACCTATGTTCAAAGGAAAAAATCACATCATCTTAAGCACTACTATGTTTCTCTTCTTCCTATGAGCCCAGAAACCTTGTCCTGTAGCCTTTCCTCCCATGTTCAAAATGTATGCCCCTAAGAGAACCAAATCCTCTAAGAGAAAAAGTGCTGAAACCTCTAACCCTGCTGTTAATAGGTTAGATCATTGGTTTCCTGCTGAGAGAGACAAAATGACATACCTTCAGTTCAATGCCACCAAACTTATCTATCCTCCCAAACACCTTGACTGGTTCATTAGAGAGGGTTTTCAATTCCCTGCCTTGATTGAAACCCAGGGATTGAGAAAGTTTGTTGAGATGAAGGGTACCTTTTACCCTGAATTAGTGAAGGTGTTCTACACCTGTGCTAAGGCCTCTATGGATGGAACACTTCTGTCCCAAGTTAATGGAGTAGCCATGGAAATTACTCCTAAGGTTTGGGAAGTTGTTGCTGGTATTTCCTTTGAGGGAGAAAGGAAATTTGAAGAAGAGGCTGGGGGTTATAACAGGGTGGAAACCTATAGGGGGATGCTTCTTGATCCCCAAATGAGGCTGAAGCTTAGGCTAAGCACTGGCCCAATGACCCATGAGGACAGACTTCTTCATTACATAATCACCTATATCTTGATCCCAAGATCCACAAACCATGCCCAAGCCACTGATGATGACATACAAATTGTGTATGGCATGAAGAATTCCATTCATATGAATTGGATTCTCGTTCTTGAGGAAATTATGCTTAAATCGAAGAGGTTGATGAATTACCCTTTTCCATATGTTGTTCTTGTTTCTAGGTTTATTGATTACTTTAATATAGATGTCTCTAATGAAGTTGTTGACAACACCAACTCCAGCAATAGCCTCATCAAAGAGAAACATCTCACCAAGCTTGGGATGGTCAAAACCCCTCATGGTTGGCAAATGACTGGCCAACAAATCCCTGCTGTTGGATATGAAGAAGAAGCTGATGAAGAGGTTGAAGATGAAGGCCCTACTCAACCATCTTACAGTCCATATGAATCTCTCATGATTCAAAAGATGGATGCCTTATTGTCCCTTACATCATGAGCACCAGGCTGAGACTAATTCATCTCTGGATGAGATGAAATCTAGGCTAGAGAACATAGAAGCTAGGCTTGTCCTTGATGATTTTGATAAACTAGCTTAGGTTTCTTGTATTTCCTCTAATTGCTTTATTCTGTTTTTTTTCTTTTGTTTTTCTATGATTAATGTAATGTCCTTCCCTTTCAAATTAATGAAGTTTTATTTTCTCCTTCTCATTATTTACTGTACTATCTTTTTTTCTTTGATAAGCCAAATAGGGGGAGAAATATTGATTGATATCTAAAAAGCAAGCATACTCTGTTTTGCTCTCTGTTGTGCTCTGTTTTTTTTTTGCTGTGTTTTTCACAAATTAAAAACTGATGAATTTATCTAAGTAAGAGGGAGCAAACTAAGTCTAAGGAAGCAACTAATGAAAGTTAATGATTAATGTTTATGCAAGCATATCTCTTAACACTTGTTCTTGGCAAAAAGGCTGATTTGTTTTCATGTTAACAAAGTTCAAGACTTCTATTTTCATCCCTCAAAGTACTTCAAAAGTCAAACACATGGTCAATCAAATATTTGGCATGTTCAAAGCCAAAAACGGAGAGATATAGGGGGAGCAACAAGAAGAATGAAGGGTATGACTTAGAAGAATGTTTTGAGCTTTTCACATGCCTTGAAGATTACAATTCAAATGAAGTGTAGGAGAAGTCAATCTTTTGATCCTTGCATTGCATGCACATAATCATTAACATGCTTAAATGTTTTCATTAAAATATCAAAGTTACTCACTATTTGAAAAAGGATTTAATTGAGTAATGTTTTTGGAAAAATGTAATTTCACTGTTTTAATCGATTATTTGGTTCGTGTTTGAAACTGGAAAAGCTTTGATGAACATATTAATCGATTACACAATTCTTGTAATCGATTACATAGTGTAAAATGGATTTTGTGCATTGTTGTGTTAATCGATTACCATTATTCATAATCGATTACATAAGCTATTTGAAAAAGCTTGCTTCACTGCTTTAATCGATTACCATAAAATGTAATCGATTACACAAGTTGTTTCTGAAATAAAACTTTTCTGTTTTAATCGATTACCGCTCGGGTTAATTGATTATTTTGTTCGTTGTGTAACCCAGAATGAAGCCTTGAACACTTTAATCGATTAAGTGACAATTTAATCGATTACATAAGTCATTTTAATTGATTATTTGGCGCGTGTAATCGATTACAGGTTGTTACAAAAAGTTGTTATAAATAGAAAGAAGGCTTGCCTTGAAACTTAACTTGATCACTTCGAATTTTCTGAATATACACAAGCCCTCTAAGAGTTTGAAAGTGATTTTCTGGGTTAACTAAGCTTTTGTCTCACTCTTTAATCTTCATGGGTATAGATTGATTTCTTGGGCAAGAGATTTCAAAGGAATAATGGAGAGCATGTTCTGAAATTCTTTTTCTGCATTCAACTCTGATTGGTAACTCATATGCATTCATATTCATTGGATCATCAGGTTGTCTCTCTCCATTATCTTTGGTTGTAAATTCGTTTTTGTATTGTTTGTTATTTGATGCTATTGTAAAAAGGTTCTTTGAAGCTTGTTCTAGAGTAGTGTTCTCTAGGGAAGAACAGAGTAGTGTTCTCTAGTTCTTGCTCACTAGAAGTCTAATAGGGTTTTAGATTTCTATTCTTTATCTAGCGTTGATAAAGAGAGTTTGTTGTAAAGCTTGTAAGAACAGAAATTTATAATAGTGGAGCTCTAATCTAGTGTTGATTAGAAGAAATTGGATGTAGCTTTTTTTGAGAAGTGAACAAGTATAAATTCATGAGTTGTTTTTCTATTCCTTCATCTTTATCAGTTATCTTATTCATTTTTTCTGAGCATCATTATCATTACTCAACAAGTTCTATTTTGAGCTATTGAGTTCTTGGGCTAAGTGATTTGATTGATTAAAAGTATTCTTGGTTTAAAAGTGATGAAGATCCTTTAACTCTGATTTTATAAACAATTTTTTTAATACTAAGATCAAACCAATTCACCCCCCCTCTTGGTTATTGTGGGTATTCCTATTGTTTTTCATACTGACCGTGGCTAGGAACAAATCCTTTCCTGCAAGGATAACCAACCGGTCACTGCACCCCACGTGTACATACACAACATAAAATCATGGGCACCATCAATGCATGACCTAGCTAGGAACAAATTCTTCCCCGTAAGGATAACCAGTCAAGCACCCCCCATGAGTATCCATGTATATCCACATCATACAATGACAACCATGGGCACCATCAATGCACGACCTGGTTAGGAACAAATTATTCCCCGCAAAGATAATCAGTCATGCACCCCCATGGGTGTCCATGTATATTCACATCATACAATGACATTGTTCACATCCCATAATCTCTCATCAATGTCATTATCAACATCCACATCACATCATCTCAATATCATCATCATACATATCAAACTCATCTCATTTCAACATCATCAACCACATCAACATTATCTCATTTGAACATGGTCAACTACATCATGATTATCTCATTTAAACATCATCAACCACATCAATAATATCTCAATTTCAATATCATCAACAACATCAACATCATTTTATTTCAATATCATCATCATGAACATCAATATTCAACTCATTCATTCACAATTCATATTACCATGAGACTGGTATTTTAGAAAAATTCTAAATTAAAGAATAGGACTACAATATAGAAAACACACTCTTATGTCCAATTAAAAATTTGATAAAGAATTAAATAGAAGAACGCATTATAAAATGTTTGGCAGAGTCTCCTCTGTAATGAAGACTTTTCCCAAAAATTCAATCATTACAACAACAACATCATTCATAGTTTTCTCCACTAACAAGCAAATTCATCGCATCCCATTAGTTAAAAACATAGTTTTTCTTTAAAATGAGCACACAACAGGAACCAACATACAACAATAATAATTATATTGCATCCCAATAGTTTAAAACAACTTTTCTTGAAAACCAGCACACAACAGGGACAGACAGATATCCTCATAGTTAGACTCCCTGAACCCCAACTATGGCACCAAAACTATAACTAAATAATAAACTCCCCTTACCTAACTAGGACTTCTCCCTGTTACAGCCTAGCGGTGTTGTTTCGTGATTCTTCGAATACGCTTGCTTGTCCGAACGCAGAGCTCTATCTATCAAATTGAAAATAATTTAGTATAGATTTCAAAGGCAGGGTCAATATTAACATTTGAGGTGAAATACCCACTCAAATCGAAAAGGGGCTAAACGGTGTTATGAGAGTTCACATCAAAAGACATCATTTTGAAATTTCGATTACACCAATGTGATCGGGGTTTAACAAGGATCATGGAAATGAAATCAATTTCATAAAAAGGAGACTTTTACAACATCTCATTTTCAAAGGGTTTTCAAAGAAAGTGTAAAATTTCCAACAACGGTATCCAAAACACAAGAGACACTAAGAGAAGCTTAAACTAGCTAGAAGAAGACAAAGAAAACCAAGGTTACCTCAAAGAAACCAAGAAAGAAGGATTGGAGGCTTCGTTCTCTACCGAATCTTCAAGTTGAGTTTCGAAGATTCCGCTCCGATTAAAGGGTTCCTCTCCGTGCGGTGATCCAACGGCAAGCGACAGTGGCTAGTGGTGGTCACCGGTGGTCTTGGGTGGTGGAGGATGATGATGGGAGGTTGGGTGGTTACCTGGAGGAAGGAGGCCAGCTTTCATAATTTTTCACACTGCTACATGTTTTAAAACTGACTTGACTCGCCCAAGCAAGCCAAAATGTCTGCCAAAATTCACTTGGGCGAGCTGACCCAATTTTAAAATTTCTGCTTTTGTGAAAAATTATTATCGCACTCTTTAGATGTAATGTTGCCAATCTCAATGGTCAAAAGTTACATATGTGGGTTAGGAGCCTACCTTTAAAATTTTAAGGTGATCTAACGGTTAACCAATCCAGAATGGTATTTTACTAAAATAGGTTTTGGGTCAAACTCGAAATCACACAATTACAACACAGCTCAAACAACTCCACATAACTTGACATCTACACCAAGCAATTACGCATGGATAATTCACATAACATTTCAATTAATCTAAACTAAT
>PYAF01002687.1:180646-203250 GCA_007407185.1 Glycine tomentella | reverse complement strand
AGAAAGTAAAAAAAGAAAATAAAAGAATAAACAAAGTGAGATAATTTTCAATAAAAGAAAAAATATTAATAAAATAATATAAACATTATAGAAAAGTTAAGATAAAAATAAAGATATATTTGTTATTGTATAAAAATTTAAATATGTTTTTATTCTTTTGAATTTAAGAATCTATCTTTTTTAGTCCAAAACAAGTCAGCCCAAATGAACATTTCACAAATTTAATAAATTAAAAATATAAATTTTAAATTGATGGACTGAAAAAACCCTCAAATTGAAGAATATAAACATATTTACACCTTATATAAAAAGTAAAATACTCTTTCTCTTATTCCTAACTCTCTTTTGATGAGTCTTTACTTTATCTTATTGTATCATTTTTAAAAGTACTTTAATGATAAAACCTTACAAATTATTTTACTTTTTTATATTTCTTTAAATAAGTTTTAATAATTATTTTTCAATTATTTTTAATAGTACTTAAGAGCATTTCCAATAATTAATACTGCCCAGCATTGCTTAATGTGTTGTAATCTTTTCCTTACTACCTAAAAAAAAGTAATACATGAATTCTTTATGCTAATGAACTAATTGATTTATGCTATGACGGAAAGAAATTAAAATGAATTAATGGTGAAAAATGAATGAAATTTCCAAGAGTTAAAATGTACTAATGAACCTTAACTTAATTTGATTTTTTTTATATTCTTTTTCCCTGCTTGCTATGTTCCGAAATTTGGTGGTTTGATTTGATTTGTATTGAATTACCAAATAAATATGTTCTTTAGGTTTGACTAGCACTGTCCATATACTTTTCTTTTTGGTTGCAGGTTTAATTCCTTGGAATCAGACTCGGTAACGATGGGTTGGAAATAAAAAGCCCAAGAATTGAACTCAACAATTATGAGAACCTAAATTGAGGTATCTTACATTGTTGGATTGATTTGTTAGCAACTTCTTAATTTTTTGAAATTGCAATTTTGTTTGTGATAGGTTTCTTGCAAATCCATTTTTCTATAAGTTTTTGTTACTTCTTTTTCCTTGTAAGTTTCAAGTTGACATTGTGATTATTGTGGTTATAATTTTGTTCATTTGGTGCATGTGTTATTCTATTATCTTTTAGCATTTGTTGGAAAATATACTTGTTTGATTGGGGTTTTATTATTGATTATCAAACACATCCACGTATATAATTATTTTTAAGTTCTCTGAATTTAATTTTTTTTTAAAAAAACACTTTCTAAGACAGTTCTTTGAAAACCGTCTTAGAAAGAACCTGTTGCAGTAGTGGTCCATACGTGTATTTCCGACGGATATTTTCGTCGGTAATTACCGAGGGACAAAAAAATCCGTCGCCTATAATTTCCTACGAGCGTTTTAGTGACAAATTTTTGTCTATCGGAAAATCCGTTGGTAAATGAAATTTCCATCGGAAACTTGCTGTTAGCGACGGATTTTTTTCGTTGAAAATTTGCTTTTTTTTTGTAGTGCCAGCAGCAAAGATCGAACACTCAGCCTTCATCGCGCCATTTTGAGGTCCACACTCCAGCAGCGTTTCACTCTCCAGCGTCGCACCATCGTACGGGTAACAAAGATTTTGTGGAGCCAAATGGATTTTCGAGCATGGTGTGGGGGGGATAACAAGGATGTCGTGGGGGGGGTTGAGGATTTTTTTTGGGGGGAGGGAGGTCATGAACGAGGGTGTTGCAAGGGCTGAGATTTTTCTTTATGTATTTTGGGGGTGTTTTGCGTAAACGAAAGGTTTTGTTGGGGGAGGGGGGGGGCTAGAATATTTTTGTAGTGGGTGGGTGGGTGACAGGAACGATGTAGTGAGTGGGTGGGTGTGGTAGGAACTGACAGCTTGGGATTTGCAGCCTTAATTCAAACATTTTAAATAATTTTTTCACCTAACTACTTGCAATTATCATACTTTGTGAAGAAGTGAAGATAAGTCCTTCTGGTTTGCAATTACCCATCTAGGATAATTTTTTAAATTTCTCTTACAAGAATTTAAAAAACTATAACTTATTGTCATGCTTTATAAGCAATTAATTTTTGACATAATTTTGCCACCATGCCCATATTCTATTAATGGAAATAAGTCCTTCTGGTTTGTAGTTAAGGTTTTTGTTTTAAGCTTCCGCATACTTGAAATTATTGAGTACATACATCTAAAAGAGCATTTTAGTTAATGATTTCTACAAGATAAAAGAATCGAAAATATGTCGCAATTATTATACGTTTCTCACTTTCTCTATCCCACCAAATAAATCAAAGTTTCACATGCTGTTCAGATTTTAATGATTTTTTTTATCTGGATAAAGTGTTTTTTAAATTACGTAATTATTTTTTAAAGTCATGTGTTGATTCAGATGAAGCCAAGCATCATTGAAGATCAAAGTAAAGAGTTTTGTGCTTTCAACATGTAAAAGGAAGCTTTGAGATGAAAAGTTCAAATTGATCATGTAAAAGAAAATGTATGATCTGATAATCCAATATTGCATAACATGCATCATTCATACATATAGGATTATTAGGTTAATGGGATTAATCAAAGAAAATCATTTAGAAAAGTTAAAAAGGCTTTAAGTTTTTGGAAAAATAATATTTCACAGAAATAATCAATTACCAGGTCGGTGACATCGATTATTTTGTTCTAACTGCCTTTTGAAAACTAGACATGATCATTATAATCAATTACTCAATGATTTAATCGATTACAAAGGCAAACATTGAAAAGTTGTTCTGACTGCCTTAATCGATTACTAAATATTTTAATCGATTACACATATGTTTTGGTAGAAACTGTCATTCAGTTTTAATCGATTACAGGAAATCAAAATCGATTAATTGGTCTAAATAGAAAAATCATAACTTACTGGCTTAATCGATTACATATCGGTTTAATCGATTAAACTATTCGTTCTTGGAATCTTGAACGAGCTATAAGCATTTTAATCGATTACAATCTTGGATTAATCGATTACATAGTCGAAATAATCGATTACAGGAGCTTAATTAATCGATTATTTTTGGTAAAAATTCTGTTATAAATAGAAGTCACTGCGACAGAAAATAAAAAGAAGAGAATTATCAAGTGCTTGTGAGATTTTCGTTGAGTGATCATTCACAAACAATCAATGCTTTCATTAGTGATAAAATTCTGAGAAAGAAACATTGTAGAAGCTTCATAGAATCAATTACTCATGAAGATCATGTGTTGAAGTTTTTACTTTCAATCAAAGTCAAGAAAAGCTGCATATATGTGGTGTAATAATATGCATTCTCATCTGTGATTCGTTCATATTCATTCATCAATGGATTATCAGGTGATATCTTTTCTTGCTTAGTAATTGGGTTTTACAATTTAATTGTAATAGTGAAATCTTGTAACTCTATTGTAATGGGTTTCTTTCAAGCATAGAGATAGTGTTTCTCTGGTTTTTCAACTGGGTAGAGTTCTCAGGTTGAAAGGGGTGTCTCTAAGGATCTAATAGTGTTTTAGATTGCTGAACTTTGTCTAGGGTTTACAAAGAGAGATTTGTAATTTTGCTTGTAAAGAATATTTTGCAATAGTGGAACTTCTTTCTAGTTTTGAGTGAAGAACTGGATGTAGCCTCATAGTGTTTGAGGTGAACCAGTATAAAATCTGTGTGTTCTTTTATCTTCTCAGTTTTACATGCTTATTACATTGTTTGTGAATCATATTCAAAGCACAGTTTGAGATACTCTGTTTTCTGCATTCTTGAAAAGGGGAGTTGATTGAAAATTGATTTCTGGTATCAAAAGAATTTTTAATAAGTGATGAAGATCCTGTGGCTACTCTGATTTAAATTTTAATTGGGTAAAGTTTTTCAACCAATTCACCTCCCCTCTTGGTTGTTTTAAGTATTCATCTGTTTTTCATCATGAAGTCTATCAAAATAGTGTATGTAAGAGTGATTTTTTTTTTTCTTAGGCACATAAAATTTGTTATTAAAATATTCATAAATTATTATGAATATTAATATAGAATAAAAATAAATTAAGTATAAATGAAAATGTCAAAATAATTAGATAACTATAGCATTTTATTATGTCTACAGTGACTTGTGTTCACTTTTTGTTTTGAAATATTGATCTCTCTTTTTTTTTTTTTAATTCAATATTTGTGTTTATGTTAATTTTATAGCAATCACATACATTGTATATAGTTTTGTCATGTCATTTTAAAGTTTGTTATATCTCTCTTTATATATACCATATAATTGTCTTTTGTCATATCTGTGTTTTCTTTTTCTAGCTCATATCATAAGACAAATTTTAGGAGATAAAAAATCTAGTTCTTGATTCTAATTTTATTTATGAATTTGTTAAGTGTATAATTGTCATGCAGGTCAACCGGTTCGACCATTAATCAGGTCATGTGGGTCAATCAGTGATCCACCGGTTCAACCATTGGTCGGGTCATGCAGGTCAATCAATGACCCACTGATTCGACCATTGACCCAGTGACCCAGTGTCCTAACCGGGTTAGTCACCGAGTCAGTTTTTAAAACAATAGAAAAAAGGTCAATTGATCATATAGAAATCAGTTGCCTGATGGTGGAACAGAAGGTTCTACCACAAAATTTCCAAAAATTAGTGTTGTTAAAGTATAACCAACTTATTGAGTTTTGATGTTACTAGTATAAGGGGTTGTCACTTTACCCATTAACACATATGTGATACACAATTAGATATATTATGTTCATGTTACCTTATATTTACTTATCAATAATTTTTAACATTTTTATTATCTTTAAAATATAATTTTTTAAAAATAAATAATACAAAAATACTCCCTCGCACACATTCTATCCATACCGTGTATTGTACAGATAAAAAATCTTATGTTGAATCCAAAATTATTTAAGTATCCAAAAAAAATTAAATTAATTTAACTTAATTCCATCAATACTATTTTATTTTTATTTTTATTTGTTTTGATAAATTGTTTTTTACATGTGAAGAATAATTGAAGAATTGTAGATATATTTTAACAATCTCCATACATTTATAATTCTTTGTAACAACAACATATTTTATCTTACTTTTATTAAATTTAATTATTTTTATAATGTTTTAGTTATTATATTTCAAAGCAAATAATTTAATAAAAAACTTTAATATATTTTTTCTTATACAACTAAATTGTTTAATACAAAATCATTCTATACACACACAAATAAATTCTTTACCCCATAGATTACAAGGATAAAAACTAGTGAGAAGAAGAGGTGTGGAGAGAGAGAACATGTGGGTGCCATAATTAAATTAATATTGATTTTAAACATGTAAAATGTCAACATAAATCCGATTAAATGTTATTATATTCTAAAAAATGTTTTTTTTATTATATAGTAATATTTTTTACTTTTCACATGTGATGTTTTCTTTTAGAGATAAACAAGTTTGAGACATAATTGAATATTAGGTGTTAATATTTTTTGAAAAGAATTTGAATATTGATTCATCATATTGTGAGGGATTAATTTTTTTCGTTATATCAATTTTTATTGATTGATAACTTATAATAATTTTGATAGAAAGTAAAATATTATAAATAGAATAATATCAAAGGTCAAATTAGATAAAAATAATTAAATAATAACTGAGATTCTAAATAAATTTAAAGAGAAAAGATGCTACTTGGCCTAATTTTTCAATACTTAAAAGGTGTGGCGCAAAACATAAATACGTAAGAACACAGGGGAAGAGACATAAAGACAAAGAAAAGGGAAAAAAAAAACAGATTTCTATGTTTGGCTTACTCGCTCAGCTCGCTCTCACATTGTTAAGGTACTTGAACTTCCCTCTTTACGTTTATTTTCGTATCTCTCTCTCGCCACTTAGACAATAGTAGGGCTTCTCCTATTGGTCGCACTCTTAACCAGCGCCGCGCTCTATCTTGCACCCCCGTAGGTGACCCTCTTATCCCACACTCCCACCCTTCCCTTTCAAACCCTAATTTAAAACAAAACACAAAAATTAACAACCATCGCCCCAGATCCTTGTCTTCCGTTCTCCGATCGCAGCTGCACCCAATCCTGTCGTTTCGATCACCGGGTTAGGGTTGGTTAGGGTTAGGGTTAGGGTTGGAATTCAACAATCCGTGCATCGGGATCAAAAGTCAGCAGAGGAAGAAATCGTATAAAATTAGGGTTTTCATGCTTTGGCGATTCACACTTGGTTCGCGACTGCGATGGCGGCCAATCCCGGAACCAAATACGTCTCAGTGAATCTGAACAAGTCCTATGGCCAGCATTCCTCCGCCTTCGGATCCGCCCGGACGCCGCGTCCTGCCGTCGGAGCCGCCGCGGCTCCGCCGTCGTCGCGGCCTCGCAGCTCGCACAAAGCCGGGCCCAAGCTTTCCGTTCCGCCCCCCTTGAACCTCCCTTCGCTGCGGAAGGAGCATGAGCAGTTCGATTCGCTGGGATCGGGAGGTGGGCCCGCCGGCCCGGGTGGTTCCGGAAGCGGGCCCAGGCCCAGCTCCTCCGGTTTGGGCTGGACCAAGCCTGTCGCCGAGGACGTGTCGCGGCCTGTCGTTAAACCGGCTGCTGCCGCGGCCGCTGTGCCGGTTTCGTCGGCCGTTTTGAGAGGAGAGGATTTTCCTTCTCTGCGGGCCACCTTGGTGCCTGGGCCTGGCCCGAATCAGAAGATCCAGGAGAATCAGAATTCGATTCAGAATCCGAATCTGAATCAGAAGCAGAAACATTCTCTGGGTGATGAGAATGTGTTTATGGAGGAGAAGAAGGAGGCTTCTTTGTTTACTGATCAGTTTAGTGTTCCTCGCAGAGTGAATGTGGCTGGTGGTGGTGATGATGGTCGCGGCTCGCGGGTGGTGAACCCCAAATATGGTGGTGGTGTTGGGAGGAAGCAGGAGGAGTATTTCCCTGGTCCTCTGCCGCTGGTTCGGTTGAACCCGCGGTCAGATTGGGCCGACGATGAACGTGACACAGGGCACAGTTTGAGCAGGGAGGGCAGGGATCATGGTTTTCCCAAGGGGGAGGCTTTTTGGGATTTTGATATGCCTAGGGTTGGTGGTTTGCCTCATAAGCATGACAAGAGGGGACTATTGAGTGGCAGTGAAGTTGGAAAGGCTTTGAACAGTGAAGTGGAGGCTTATGATAGAATGGGGCCCGAAGGGAATTCTTGGAGGAGTTCGAATTTGTCCTTTCCCAAGGATGCTGGCAATGAGAGAAATGGTGTTGGTGTGAGGTCGTCGAGTGGGAGTAGGGATGTGGGGAAGGATAGTAAGTATGTTCCGTCGCCATTTAGATATGATGATGCTGGAAAGAGGGATTTTGGAAGGAGGGATTGTCAGGGTGGGAAACAGCAGCCTTGGAATAATGTGGTGGAACCTTATGGTGATCGGAATCGTGAGCAACTCAACAGGAATAAAGCTGATTCTGTCCAGAGCTCGCTGTCAAGATCAGCTTTTTCTATGGGTGGTAAGGGGCTGCCTGTTAATGATCCTCTGCTTAATTTTGGTAGAGAGAAGCGGGCTTTGCCTAAGAGTGAAAAAGGTTTCTTGGAGGATCCATTTATGAAAGATTTTGGAGGTTCTAGTTTTGATGGGAGGGATTTGTTGGGTGGTCTTGTTGGGGTGGTCAAGAAAAAGAAGGATGTGCTAAAGCAAACTGATTTCCATGATCCCGTGAGAGAATCCTTTGAGGCAGAGCTTGAAAGGGTTCAGAGGATGCAAGAACAGGAGCGGCAGCGAATCATTGAGGAGCAAGAAAGGGCATTGGAGTTGGCTCGCAGAGAAGAGGAGGAAAGATTAAGGCAGGCTAGAGAACAGGAAGAGAGGCAGAGAAGATTGGAAGAAGAAGCAAGAGAGGCAGCATGGAGAGCTGAACAAGAGAGGATTGAAGCTTTGCGAAAGGCTGAAGAACAGAGGTTAGCTAGGGAAGAAGAGAAACAAAGGATGGTTTTAGAAGAAGAGAGGAGGAAACAAGCTGCTAAGCAGAAGCTTTTAGAATTGGAGCAAAGGATTGCTAGAAGGCAGGCTGAGGCATCCAAAAGTGGCAGTAATGCTCCAGTTGTTGTGGATGAGAAAATGCCTTCAATATTGAACGAAAAAGAAGCATCAAGGGCTACAGATGTGGGTGATTGGGAGGATAGTGAAAGAATGGTTGACAGGATATTGACTTCAGCATCTTCTGATTCGTCAAGTGTGAATAGGGCATTGGAGATGGGCTCTAGATCTCACTTCTCTAGAGATTTATCTTCCACCTTTGTGGATAGAGGAAAACCAGTAAATTCATGGAGAAGAGATGGATATGAGAATTGGAACAGCTCAGCATTTTATCCACAAGACCAAGAGAATAGTCACAACAGTCCCCGCAGAGATTTATCAATTGGTGGAAAGCCATTTATGAGGAAAGACTATCATGGTGGTGCTGGATTTGTGTCTTCAAGGCCTTATTATAAAGGTGGAATTTCAGAGCCTCATTTAGATGAATATGCTCATGTAAAACCACAGAGGTGGAACCAATCTGCAGATGGAGATCATCTAAGCAGAAATACAGAGATTGATTCTGATTTTCATGAAAATTATTTTGAAAGATTTGGTGATGGTTGGACACAGGGCAGTTCCCGTGGCAATCCATTTCCTCAATTCCCTGAGCGTACTTATCAAAATTCTGAATCAGAGGGACCCTATGCCTTGGGGAGGTCACGGTATTCTGTCAGGCAGCCTCGAGTACTTCCTCCTCCTTCACTAGGTTCTGTTCACAGAACTTACAAAAATGGAAATGAACACCCTGGCCCTTCTGCTTTCCTAGAAAATGAGATGCATTATAAGCAGGCAACCAGAATTGACTCTACCCTTCCAACTGGTTATGACAATGGGAACCGTGGACAACCTGAAGTAGTGGATGCCCGGCAAGAGACTACTGAGAATGAGGACCATAAAGTGGAATCCACCCCGAGGTGTGATTCTCAGTCTTCACTCTCTGTTTCAAGCCCCCCAAGTTCTCCAACACATCTTTCTCATGATGACTTGGATGACTCTGGAGATTCCCCTACGATATTGACTTCTGAAGGAAGCAAAAATGACCCCCTCACAGCTCCAGATAATGAATCCATTGCAACACCTGCTGGAAATGAAAATGTAGTTACTCCATGTGCTGTCTCTAGTGGGGATGATGATGAATGGACTACTGAGAATAATGAGCAGTTCCAGGAACAAGAAGAATATGATGAAGATGAAGATTATCATGAAGAAGATGAAGTGCATGAAGGAGATGATCATACTCAACTCAACCAGGATTTTGAAGATATGCATTTGCAGGAGAAAGGATTGCCCCACTTGATGGATAACCTAGTATTAGGATTTGATGAGGGTGTCCAGGTTGGGATGCCTAATGAAGAGTTTGAAAGCACATCAAAAGATGAAGAAACAACATTTATGGCACAACAGGCTTCTGTCGTCTCTCTAGAGGAATGTGTATCTTATGATAATGCACGTGATGATGACAAGGCCCTCCAACCTGTTAATGATACTACTCAGGCGAATCTTAACAGCACTTCCAGTGTGTTCCAGGAATCCGAGAAGCCAGCTCAAGATCTGGTCATTCAGCCTATTAATTCTCTTTCCCCTGTGGTGTCTGAGAGTTTAGGTAATGTGGAAGCTTCTAATGGCCTGTTGACCCACCATAGTACACCGAGTTCAGTTACTGTTGCTCCTCACCACTTATCTTCTGGTCAAGCTGTTTCCTCTAATGTACCTAATGCTCCAAGTCAAGCTGAGGTACCCATTAAGCTTCAATTTGGTCTGTTTTCTGGTCCATCCTTGATACCATCACCTGTACCTGCCATACAGATTGGTTCTATACAGATGCCGCTGCATCTGCATCCACAGGTTGGTGCACCCCTCTCACACATGCATCCATCGCAGCCTCCTTTGTTTCAATTTGGCCAGCTAAGATATACATCTCCCATATCTCAAGGTATAATGCCTCTTGGTCCTCAATCAATGTCATTTGTTCAGCCTAATATACCATCCAGTTTCTCTTACAATCATAACCCTGGAGGTCAAATGCCAGTTCAAAATGCTCCAGAAACTTCTGATTCCTTCATAAAAAATGAGACTAGGCATCATTCTGTTGATAGCCAACCAGGTAATTCAAGAAACTTATCACAAGGTTCACTACCAAGTGAGGATGCAGAAAATATTGCTGGAATAAAGCAGGGCCGAATTGAGGCTGCCCATGTTCATAATAATAGCAGTAGGACTTCTACTAGTTTCCAATTGGATAAGCAGGGGAATCATAATGTAGTTGGAAGGAGAAGCAATATTTCATCCAGTGCGAAAGAATCAGAAGTTCAGCCTGTCGCTAGAGATGTGTCATATAATCCAGTTTCAAAAGAGAATTTTATGGAGTCAAAAACACAATTTGGTGGCAGGGGAAAGAGATATGTCTTTACTGTAAAAAATTCAAACCCAAGATCATCTGGTCCAGCTTCAAGGGTTAATCGCCCAGACTCAGGAGGATTTATGAGGAGGCCTCGTCGGAATATGCAGCGCACTGAGTTTCGAGTTCGGGAAAGTGCTGACAAGAGGCAGTCTACTAGTTCCGTTTTGACTGATCAGTTTGGGTTGGATAATAAGTCAAATATCAACGGAAGGGGAGCAGGCATATCGGGAAGGACTGGACCTAGGAAGGCTATGGCCAATAAATTGGGAAAACAGACGGTAGAGTTAGCTACAGAAAATTCACAAGGAATGGATTCTGGAAGCAGAGGTGAAAAGGTTGATGGAAAAGAATCAACGAAGACTCAGGGCTTCTCACATTCTGGACAGAGTAATCTCAAAAGGAACTTGTGTTCTGAGGAAGATGTTGATGCTCCATTGCAAAGTGGAATTATACGTGTGTTTGAGCAACCTGGAATTGAAGCTCCTAGTGATGAAGATGACTTTATAGAAGTAAGGTCAAAGAGGCAAATGTTAAATGATCGACGAGAACAGAGAGAGAAAGAAATCAAGGCCAAGTCTCGGGTTGCAAAGGTTTTAATTTCTATCTGTACATATAACCTGATATCATAATCATATGTATCGCATCTTTCTTAATTGTTTTTTATTTAATGCTAGGCGCAACGGAGACCCCGTTCTGGTTCGCAAAGTGTTGTGGCTGTAGCCAATTCTACCAAAGGATCCACAGCTGGAGTTGAAGTGGCAAATAGTCTCCATGCTGATTTTGTTGCTGCTGATGTGCCGGGAATGACAAAGATGGATGCCTCATCTGGATTTAATTCAAGTTTATTGTCCCAAGCATTACCTCCAATAGGCACACCTCCTTTGAAAATTGATACCCAGCCTGATTTAAGATCACAGATAAGAAGGTAGCTGCCGTCTTATAAGATTTCTTGGTGGCCATCACTATACAAAAAGAAATAATGTATTTTTTCCCCTTTTACAGGTCACATCAGACAAATCTCTCAGCAGTTTCTGGTGGTGAAAAGGATCCGGGTTCTGGTGTGATATTTGAAAATAAGAACAAGGTTTTAGATAATGTTCAGACATCTTTGGGCTCTTGGGGTAATGCACAAATTAGTCAACAGGTTTGAACTTTCCTCCCTCACTTTTTTACAGAACAATGGCAATTGAAACTCTCTATCATCTCTGATTTTCCCCATGTTTTTTGTCTGTATTTCTTTAATGCTTGTTTATTACTTTATTTAGATCCAACATTTCTAGAAACATGGTTTAACTTCTCGTGAATGTGGTCCCCCTTTGTTTCATAGCTGCAGCTTATCGCCTTCAACATTCTGCTCTTTTCTATGTATAGTATAGTTCCGCTGAGGAGTTACCCCTAAATCAAATTTTGCCTATCTAATTCTTTTGGAGGGGACTGAAATGTTTTTCTAGGAGCAACTTAGTAGTTCTGATATTTTAGAGGGGGGATGTTTGGGGATCAAAATGGTGTAATTTAAAAAGGAGAAATTTGAATTTAGACATTTGCATAAATTTTTTATTATTTGTTCAACCCTTTTGTTCAGAATCTAAAGCAAAATTTTATGGCAGGTAATGGCACTTACACAGACACAACTTGATGAGGCTATGAAGCCTCAACAGTATGATTCACAGGCTTCTGTTGGCAATATGACTGGTGCTGTTAATGAACCCAGTTTGCCAACATCATCCATTTTGACAAAGGAGAAAACCTTTTCGTCTGCATCCAGCCCAATTAATTCCTTGCTTGCTGGAGAGAAAATTCAGTTTGGTTAGCAAATAAACTTTGCATTCGGATTTGTTTAGTTATTCATTTGATTGGTGATAGCGAATTTTCTTGCAGTTTGAGGTACTATTTCTGGATTTTCAGTTACCTTACTGATGCATGATATTGCATTTTGTATTCAGGGGCAGTAACATCTCCGACTGTTCTTCCATCTAGCAGCCGTGTTGTGTCTCATGGCATTGGTCGACCTCGATCATCTAGATCAGACATGCAAATGTCCCACAATCTTACTGCATCTGATAACGATTGCAGTCTTTTCTTTGATAAAGAGAAACATGGTAATGAATCTCATGGTCACTTAGAAGATCATGATGCAGAAGCAGCTGCTTCAGCTGTTGCTGTTGCTGCCATTAGTAGTGACGAGATTGTTGGAAATGGATTGGGTACTAGTTCTGTCCCTGCTTCTGATGGTAAAAGTTTTGTAGCTGCAGATATTGATAGGGTAGTAGCAGGTGAATCTTCTCCCTCTTTATTACTCATTAGTATAGTTTTTCTTTCTTCTGAACATCTGCTGATAATTCGACTTTAACATCAATTTGTATTCTGGAACTTTGTATTTATCTTTATTAGTTACTTGGGCAGGAGTAGGTTGTGAGCAGCAGTCAGCTAATCAATCTAGATCTGAGGAGCCTCTTAGCGTATCTCTTCCAGCAGATTTATCTGTTGAGACTCCGCCAATTTCCTTGTGGCCTCCCTTACCAAGTACACAAAATTCTTCGGGTCAAATGATTTCGCATTTTCCTTCTGTCCCTCCTCATTTTCCTTCAGGCCCTCCTTCTCATTTTCCTTTCTATGAAATGAATCCTATGATGGGTGGTCCTGTCTTTGCTTTTGGACCTCATGATGAGTCTGCATCTACAACACAGTCACAGCCTCAAAAAAGTACTACATCAGCATCAAGGCCAATTGGGAGCTGGCAACAGTGCCATTCTGGCGTGGAATCTTTTTATGGACCTCCAACAGGGTTCACTGGGCCTTTTATTGCTCCTCCTGGAGGCATTCCAGGAGTCCAGGGGCCACCACACATGGTTGTTTATAACCATTTTGCTCCTGTTGGGCAATTTGGTCAAGTTGGCTTGAGTTTCATGGGAACCACTTATATACCCTCTGGAAAGCAGCCTGATTGGAAACACATCCCTACATCTTCTGCTGTGGGAGCTGGTGAAGGCAATATAAACAGTATGAATATGGCATCTTCACAGCGGAATCCTGCTAACATGCCTCAACATCTTGCTCCTGGTTCACCACTTATGCCAATGGCTTCTCCTGTGGCTATGTTTGATGTTTCTCCTTTCCAGGTAAAGTTTTGGTATGTCTAGCTGTTGATTTCTTCAATAATCATACAAATCTTCAATGTCTGTAGTTAGTATAGTATTTGAAATTTGTCGGTATTACAAGAAAGACAGTAAAAGTCATTGATCTGTGCTTTTGTTATAGTTTATCTATATTATTATGCGGTAGAATTTTGATCTCTAATTAAATGTGTAAAAATTTTGCCAGCCCTCTACTGAGATGTCAGTACAAGCCCGATGGCCACATGTTCCTAATTCACAACTTCCTCTGTCAATCCCATTGCAGCAACAAGAAGGGGTACAGACTTCTCAGTTCAGCCATGTTCCTTCTGTTGACCAGCAGCTAAATGCCAAAAGGTTCACTAGTTCTCGAGCTTCAACATCTTCTGATGGTGATAGGAATTTTCCTAGAGCTGCTGACGTGAATGTCAACCAATTGCCTGATGAACTTGGATTGGTGGACACTTCAAATTTCACTGCTACCAAGACTTCAGCACAGAGTTTTGTCAACAAGACTCCATCTGTGATCCCCATTACAGATACTATGAAGGTTGATGTTCAGAATGGCAATAGCAGCAGTAGTAATAACAACCAGAACGCAAGTTCTTCTTTCAAGAATCAGCCCTCACAATCTGACCATTCCTCAGGACAAGGTAATTATCAGAGAGGTGGTGTTTCTCAGAGAAATAATTCTGGGGGCGAATGGTCCCATCGTAGAGGGTACCAAGGAAGGAACCAATCTCTGGGATCAGATAAGAACTTTTCCTCAACAAAGGTAAAGCAAATATATGTGGCTAAACAGACCATTAGTGGGGCATCAATAGTGTCATGAGGAGCGAGAAATATCAGCTGGATTTGAAAAAACTCCGGAAAGGCTTTGTTATTAATTTTTGGTCTGGCAGAAAATAAAAGTTTTGATTAAGCTTCTACTTGGGAGGTTGATTGTTAGATTGAGATTTTTGCTGGCTATAACAAATTCCATACCAGGTTGTGGTGGGGATATTGGAGACTAGTTTAGCATGGTAATGTGGCTTTGATGGACACTGTTGTTTTGCAAAGGTGTATCTATCAACCAAGCTTGGTCGATCTTTGTTTTCTTTTGATAGTATAAAAAAAAAAAAAAAAACCATGCAGATTATTTATTGGGCTTGTGTATCGAATTCATTAGTTGTCTTCATATATTCTTTCCATTAATAAATGGGAAGTATCAGTTTTGAGCAATGCTAGTTTTCATGTCTATAATTCTTACTTTTCTAGTGCTTTGAACTCGTTTATTTTTCTTCTTAAAAAAAAAAAAACTCGTTTATTTTTAGAGTTACTAGACCAATTAGAAGATGATCATGGTTTGGGATTGGTTTTTTAATTTTATAAAATTTTAAACGGCTGAATGGAAGCATGGGATAATTCTATAAAAAAAGTTCATGCAAGTAAAAAATTAAGGGGCAAGATATAGCCTCAATGTTGAGGCTAGTTGTCAATGTTGACCAAAGAAAAAAAAAATGCACTAATTGTGCACAAGAAACTCATGTCGACGCATCCAATATTTTGTTTGTATAAAAAACCAAAATCATGTCAAAAATTGGAGGACGCTATTAAATCTTGCTACTGGTTGCCCGACTCTTGACTTTGCAAATGCTCACATTAATATATCCTCCGATCCGAACAATTTAAACATCAGGTGATTTCTACGTAATACTCTTTTTAAATATATGACTTTTTTCGTGATTTTATCAGTTTATTTTTTAAGTTATGCAATAAAAAGATAAATGTATTTTATTTGTTTATTTTCATAAGTTATTCTTTTATTAATTATTTTTAATCCAAATATTTTTAATTATTTTGCAATAAATATTATATATTAAAAAGATAAATATATTATCTTTTATAAAAATTATATAAAAAGACCAGTACACATTAATTAAATAAATAAAAAATATGAAAAGAGAAATATTATAAATTTCAATAATTTTAAAGATAATTATTATTATTATTATTATTTAACTTTTGGAAGATAACTTTGAGAGGTACCAAAACAAGTATTATTCTTTCCCACAAACACCTTCCTTCAAAGCAATCTTATTCGATACATAAACATTAAAGTATGAATATCTCATTCAATAAAAACATTAATTCGTTGAACTAAATCTAACCTGTGTCGGTTTTCCAAGCCAAATATATCTTTAATTCCCCGTGTTAGTTGGGAAGTGTATGAACCTGACGAGACGTGCCATCTCATCTAATGCCAGTGACATCATATTGAACAGTAGAATAAACATTAGCGGGTGACAGCTATGACTATTATAGAGTTATCTTCCTCCACTGCACACAGCCACACACTACCACATGAAGCAAATAAATATTTTCAGTCTTAGAAGAAGAGAAGAATATGCACGAATTATTTAACGGTGGAGAGAAAGACAAAACTATAAGCAATTACACTAATCATACAACTATCTAATTATAAAATTTTGTCTTTATCTTATAGCTCCTAAAATAATGAATCGTTATTGTTTCTTCAAAGTTTAAAGCTCGAGTTTTTTTTTATGACATTTCCTTCTAAAAGAGTTTTATTTTAATACTTGTTGACAATACTTCTATTCTTATATTACTTATGTAATAGGTAGAATTGTCTCAAGTGCAATTTACCAGCACCAAATGATTAGAAGTTTAATTAAAAATTAGTGAAGGTTTAAGATGTATTTGGTCACTAATTTGGTCTATAAGCACATATATAAAAATTAAGAAAGTAAAATAAATTAAACTTTCTGTATAAATTAAACTTATAAAAGATTTTTTTTTTCTTCTTATTTTCATTTCGTACAAGTATTGAAAATTATTAAAGGAAACCTCGCAGAAGGCAAACCTTTTGCCAAACTCAATTAATAATCTATTGACAATACAAATAAGATTTTATATATATATATATATATATAAATAACACAATAAACAAAACTTTATTGAATTTGTACAAAAAAAAATGTTTGACCGTGCAGAAAATAACAATCAAACTGAGTTCAACATCACTATAGGACAACAAAAAAACCGAGACAGGTGCTACAATTTTTCTCTTTTATAAATATATAATATAGAATTACAAAACAAAATTGAGGAAAGGACCTATGAACATGGTTTTTCATGTTTGCGCATGGACATAGTCAGCTTAACATTTTTTTTTGGACTAAACGGAAGAGAACAAGAGGCTAGAAGCTAGATTTGTTCTTAATTCACTAATAATAAATAATCAACATGCACCCCACCAATCACTATATCCAATTCTTTTCTGCAAAGTGCAGGCCAACGGGACTATGCATGACTTGAACTTTCTAGAGCTTCCATTTATTGAGTCAATGGACGAAACTCCAGATAAGATGGCTCAACCACACCCCAGGATATATTTGGAACTTTAGGTGGAATGCTTAATTGTGGGTAAATTATAATTTGAGAAAGTTCAGCAAATTGATGGTTATGGAGTTATTTTTATTTGTTCTGTATTTTAAATATAATTGCCAAGAGATCTAGTTCAGTAAGATGTATAAGTTTTTTTAAATCTTCTAATATTTATCTTTAATTCCCACCAATATTTTTTAATTATAATTATTAATTAAAAATACAATTAAGATAGTATATAATTATATGTATATGTACGTTATTAACTATTAAATCTTTTATTTGAGTCATTATTTCTTACCTAAGTGGTTAAATGTCATTGGTGCTTGTTTGAATATCATCTTGATTTTTGACCTGTATGACAAAAGTTACAGGACAAATCAATCACCTTGTTACACAAATGTAAAATAAGTCCAATAAAAAAACGAATACAGTTGTACTTTTTTGCTATGACGAAATTAATTGGGTTACATTAGAGAGTAGATTAACGTCTTCTATACTTTAAAGGAGTCTAATATGAAATACGTTACTTCATTTCCTTAACGTTTTAACTAATATGAAAGTAACATCTATAAAATTTGCTTATAAAAAATCTCAATGTCATCATCCTAAAATTTGACTAAAACATATACCTATACACACTCGTGAGAGGGATCAACCGACAAACCTGACGCATAAATTGTAACTGGAGTCAAGTAACATATTGAATTATTATGCATGAATTTTGTCTATTCAAGGATCCAATAATAATTAAACACCTAAAAGTGTATAGATACTTTTGCAAAAGCTATTTTTCTACCGATATTTGTTTAGTGTAAATACTTTTACAAAATTATTTTGCTACCAACATCTATTTATAACAGATAAATCAAACATACACCAAGTTAAATAGATAAATCAAACATACACCGAATCATACAATAATTAAAATTGACATGGTACTACAATTGCTCTGTCCCACGTAATAATGAGACCATCAATGTCAAATTCCTTAATTAATAGTACGATGCACTAATTAAAAGTTAAAAACAAACAAGACCCATTTATTTCCAATCATACAAATTAATGTTTATACACATAATCATCATTATTAGTATCCTTTACTAGGTCCCTTGCACCATCAAACCAAACTACAAAATGCCATGAATTAACAACTACAGTTTGTATAAAAAAGCCATACATGTTCCATGATGACCAAGAGAGAGTTTTTTTTCTGGTGTGTTCTAGATCTGGCTACTATAGTTGTTTCTTAAAATATATTATAAGGTAATTAATTAACAACTTTATGATACGATATGTTGTCCTAGACAAGGGTCTTCAATTCCTTGGCAGTGGCAGCAATAGGGTAGTCTTGGCGCCCTCTCTTGCGGCATTTAGCAATTGAATTCTCTTTCCCACTTTGAGCCTTCAACCAAACCCCAAATAGTTTCAAACTTTGTCCATTGTCACCTTTGGGTGGTGGTTGTTGTGGTTCACATTCACCTACCGCATTTTCGTCGTCATCAAGATGATTATTATTAATAGCATCAAAACGCACCGCATCATCGTTGCTGGACACACACGTTCCTTGCCGAATGATGTGGTCTATCACATCGGGGCGCACGTTCAGCGAGTCTCTGAGAAACGCCACCAACTCGTCGCATTGTTTCTTCGCGCGCGCTAACTCGCCGCTCAATTTCTCGTTGTCCTTCTTCAATTTCTCGTTCTCGCTCGATATATCAGCCCCCGCCGCCGTCGCCGCTTCCATCGATCCCGTCGATGTCGACCCCATGTCGTCGCCGCCGCCGGAGTGGGATGCCGATATGTTAACGCCGCCGCCGGTTGATTTTCCGGTCGCCGGAGACACCACCTTCCGCCGCTTGATCTCGGCGAGAAGATCCGTCTGTCCTCGCTTGAAATACTCATTGGCAAATTCCCATTTGTCGGGAACAGTTTTTCGGAATCCCTGAATAATTCAACGTTCAAAATATGTTAAAAACCATTGAATTTTTTTTATCTATTCATTCATCTCCATTCTTCAGCAACAAATATAACAAATGTTAAAAATCGAATTATTTTAACTAACAATACGTGGCGTCAAGGCATTTTGTGAATGTTACTATATATACTACCTTAAACAGTTTTTCTAAAATGGACTATAATATATGATATGAAAATACAAAACTTATCCACCATATTACCTATTTTGAATTAATAAAAAAATAAACATTTAAAGTTTTCTTTATTTTTATTCAATGAATACTTTTGACAAAAATATATTTTACTTTGACTTGGTAAAATATTACCAGAAACGTATTGAAACTTATTATAAAAAGATAATTAATAAGGTATGAAACCAAATCCATTCATTAAAAATGGAGAGATGTTACTATAATATAAACAGGAAAATTATATTAAACTTTAATATAAAATTTATTTTGGAAAAGATTTATCCTTCCTTTGAAATTTCAGTTAATAATTTTTAATTAATTCAACAGTAAGGGGTAACAACTAAAAAGGCATTTGAGCTTCAAAATTACATATTTCTGTTTTCCTTCCTTTTAGCAATTTAGAAAGTACTTTTTTCTGTTTAAGTAAATAAAAAACATAAGAAACTTTCAAAGGAGTTAGAATTTGTTTGAATATTGTTATTCAGACTTCATTCAGTTCGAAGTATTCATTACTTTGTGAATGTAATTTTATCTTGGTATGGAAATGACCCAGTTCATCAACGCCAGCATGAAAAAAAAAACAGAACAAAACGAAACCAACTAAAATAAAGAACAGAAAAGAAATAAAAAATATGATCCGCGCAATCCGCTATGAGAGCACAGTCGAATCGGTTAATACAATGGCGGCACAACTACTGTCACCACTATTCACTTTCGCATTTAAACAAAGGCAAGTTGGCACTCGCAACTACAATATCCATCCATAAAAAACTCAAAATTAATTATGATTTTATTTTTAGCCACCAACCCCACTATCTATATTTTCATTTTTCATCACGTGGTACTTTATACTGTTTCACAATCAATCTAATATATTATATATTTTATTTGTAAAACTACCAAAAGATTTATCATATACTCTGATCTCACAATTTTGATCAACCAACAGTTAAACTCTCTTAATAACTTCACATATTATATAATATCAGGCAATTATTAAAATAAAAAAATTAAACCCAACTCACGATTATCTCACCATTAACTTAATTAGGAAAAGCTATTCATTTTCCAAATTAAATCAATGCATTATAAAGAAGGTAGTTTTTCAAAGGATAAGAGTAAATTAATTTTATTTCATAAAAAAAGGATAGTTCTGATAGGCATAGGATCCTTGGTTCCTTACCCATTCAGTTCACTCATTTATTTATTTATTTGACTATTCCATAATTACACTTTTCAGTTTTCAACTTTTCATGTTTCTATTAATTTTTTAAAGTTAAAAAATCACCAAAAAGCACTTAAAGGCATTCCACTGCAGAGGAAAAAAATGAAAAGAAATTCTTCCAATTAGGCCACCTAACAGGAAAAGATCTGAAGCACTAAGCATCACGTGCCTACCACACAAAATCTCTTCTTCAAATCTTCACATTTTTTTTTGGCGAATTAATCTTCCAAGAAGTAGAATATTCGGTGTGGAAAAAAACTTAAAAACTTAAAAAAAAAAAAAAAAAAACTGATCAAAACAACGATGCTTCAACAATCAAGAGACAAATTCAAAGCCAAGAAATCCTCCACAATTTATAATACACTTTTTTATATTCGATATACGCCAAAGTGATCGTAAGGTTGAAACTTCCACACCAGATTCCAATCCCACGATTTCACGCATTTAAAAAACCAAGCAAAATAATCAAATCATACGGTAAGATAATAATAAAAAAAAGTATCAACTGTCATTGATTTATTTCACACGGAATACGTAAAGCAAACACGACGAAATACTATACCAGAAATATTTGTTTTCACACGCTAGTTCCTAACTTCTAAGTTCATTCTTCCAAAAAAAAAAAAACTCCTAAGTTCATTAATCTAGTCATGCCCATACCAAGAGAAATTATCACATAGTTCAATACTATTATAAATGACACCATGAATACGTCATAATTCAAGAGTATCTAATAAATTTTCACAAACATTTCTAAGAATACGAATTTATACCTAATTCAATTTTAAAAACCTAATTTATATTTTACGTCACTTGTGTATTTTTATTTTAGTTATATCCCTGGTCAAAATATGATGCGATCTTTTAACTAAAAAAAAAATGAAGCAAGAGAAGATACACTTACATAGGTGTTGAGTTGGCGAACGAAGCTGGAGAAGTTATTATGCTTGAAGTACTTCGGAAGCAAGTCCTTAGCGAAATCGGCGTGTTTCCAAACGACAAAGGTGTTGCCACCTTCGCTCCACGAAACGACGTCGTCGGTGGTGGGGTCATCCACCAGCAGATACGTCTTCGTCAAGAACGGCGCCGGCGTCGAACGCTGCTGCTGCTGTGACATTTTTTTTCTTCCCGATCTACCCTCCACCTACCTCACAAACTATTATTATTTGAATAAAAGAAAAGAAAAGTAAAAACCTACGCCTCTTTTATTGATGTTGTAGTAATGAGAAATCTAGGTACAAAAAGAAAAGGTGTATGTGATTTAATTAATTAGGAAGAAGAACTAAAGAGGAGGAGAGCGGTGAGAAATTCCCAGTCCCAGCAATAGAAGCCGAAGAGGAAGAAGCGAGAGTGGAATAAGGTAGGGTTTTTAGAAGCCATGGGTCCAAAGGTGAACCGGTTTTGTGAAATGAATGAGAAATAGTACCATAACTTGTTTTGAGAGAAGGGAAGAGAAAGAGGTGATTAGAGGGTGATAGAGTATGGTTCTAAATTCTTGCAAGGTACATTATTATGGGGAAGGAAAATAATAAAAGCAAAGGAATGCAACCCCCCAAAAGGTGACGTGGGTTCTAGAAATTTTCAGAGACAGGCACTTAAGTCTAAAATTAATCACAGCGACGAGACCAGACGAAATAATAATAAAACGAATCCACTTTCAAAGGATTCTTGGCCCCAGCCCCCTTTTGTTTCAATGTTTTCTTCATATTTTAAACAACAACTCGTTAATGTTGGTGATTTTAGATTCAATTCTTTTAAATAATATCTGAATTTAAATATTATGAATAAAAAAATAATTCAAAGAAAAGAATATCATTAAACCTGATTAATAAGATTTTTTAATAAGAATTAATCATTAATAAAATTAGTATATATTTCAAATTTATATTAATTATTATTATTATTAACTACTAATTGTGTTAGTTTTTTCAGCTCTACCTCTTTGTGTATTTCCAAGACTTTATTTAAAAAAAAAAACAATTTACCGGCTATTTCTTTTTTTTGCACAACCTTTTTTAGGTTGTAAATAGTTTTGTTGCAATAGTAAAATACTCACTAGTTTTTATCAATGTTTAATTTTCGTTAAAGAACATAATTAGTTATTTTTAGTAGAATTTTTCTTTTAGTTATAATTTTTATTCACAAAATTTGAATATGATATCTTATTGAAAGAATTTGAAATCAGTTTCATTTGTTGATAGGTTATAAATAATTTATAAAGATTTTATGGAAAGAGATTTTGAGAAAAAAAAAAAAGAGAAATCTTGTTATTTTTTCCTTAAACATT
>PYAF01002687.1:162889-180546 GCA_007407185.1 Glycine tomentella | reverse complement strand
TACCAAAAAAAATATTAATATGAGTATTGACTGACACTGTATTCTTATTGTTATTAAGATGAATAATAATAATAATAATAATAATAATAATAAATATTATTGAGAAAGCTGTAATTATAATTACTAACTAAAGGAAGTTTCCTACATTGTATCTAGTTTGCATTGTTCAAAAACTATTATAACTAATTGTCCCTTTATAGATTTCAAACAATTAACTTTATTAATTGTCAACCAACTCATATCCATATTCCTTAAAAATATACACCCAGTAAAAAAAGTGTACACTTTAATTTTTTTTTCCATATAATCATAATTTATTATTTAAACATTAATTATTGTTATTTTTCTGAAGAAAACAAATAGGTCTTCCTGATACCAATGGAAAGTATTCACAAGTAGTTTTGATTATGAATAATCTCTCATAATTTATTGATTATTTTTAATAGGATCTCCTCTCTCAACTATATTTTTTTCATTCACGATATTTAAATTTGAGACTTTGCTTAAGAGAATCGAACCAAGGCAAGTTACACTGGAACCAACATGTCATTGCTTTAAAAATAATTTACTCATGCACATTGTACTAATAGATGCAATGTTTTCAAAATTGGGCTTGTTGTTGACATGGTCGAGACACTATATTGATGGGTCATGGGTTGAACTAGTCGGTCATTAATTGAATCATATAAATCGGTGTAAGTAATATAGAATATAATATATTAATTGTTGTTGGATAATTTACATTTTTAGTTGATTTATACTTTCAGTTTTTATTTGATTGATAGTTTCTGTTTTTATTTGATTGACCAAATCAAATAATATTTGATGGCTTATGCCTAGTCCATTGTAAACTCAATTCATCCTATAAATAGATGAATAAGGGTGGAGGCAAGACACACAGAAATTTGAGAGCCTCAAGTGACAGTCTTGAGTGGCATATTTGAGCGAGCCTGCATGCTCTGCATTTGAGAAATTCTTAGAGAGTTTAAGTGAAATACTCTAGGTTTCGTTTGATTGACCACCATTGTTGGAGAGGTTGAGTGTACCACCACATTGGTGTATTTTTGATTCATTGTAACCCATATTTGTTATAGTGGACTTTGATTCTGGACTAGGTCCCGTGAGTTTTTTCTTTTCTCACATTGAGAAAAGTTTTCTCACGTAAAACAAATTGATTGTCTCTCTCGCTCCCTTTTGATTTATTTCTGCTTCCGCAATTTGATATTTGAGGGTCCGAGATACCCAACAGTGGCATTAGAGCCCGAGTTCGACAGGTTCTGAAGGAGACGAGATGGAGACCAGCGGCATAACTCATGATGGAGATATGTTCAAGCTGACTGCAGATAATTTCCACTACTGGAGGTCGATGATGGAAGATCATCTTATCTGCAAAGATCTGTATGAACCCATAGTCCTGGAGGAGAAGCCGACTGGCAAGTCGGACAGGGACTGGGAGATCCTGAGTCGTAAGGCGGTAGCCACGATCAGGAAATACATTGACAAAAGCCTCTTTGAGCACGTGTCCGAGTTCACGAATGCGTACAAGTTGTGGAACAAATTGGAGTCCATGATTCAGAAGAAGACTCCCAGGAACAAAGCACACCTGGTCCACCGACTTGTGAAGTTAGAATACAAGGACGACATGATTATGATCGAGCACCTCAATTCCTACAAAGGAATTGTGAATCAATTGTCCAAAGCCAACATGAAGATTGATGACGAGATGCAGGCTTTGTTGTTGCTGAGTTCGTTACCGGAAAGTTGGGATACTTTGGTGGTAACTTTGAGCAACTCGGTTCCAGAAGGAAAACTGACGATGTATGCCGTGACAGACAGCCTCCTGAATGAAGAAACCAGGAGAAGAGAACGAGGTGTATCTAGCATGTTTGAGGCTAACGTTGCTGAGAACAGAGGAAAAATCGACTCCTGGGGTCGTGGCAAGAGCCGAGATCGAGGTGGACGAGATAAGTCCAGAGGTCGATCTAAGTCCAAACATGACTTGAATTGCTTCTACTGTGGGAAGGTAGGACACAAGAAGCTACACTGCAGGACTCTGCAGAATGATGAACAGAACGGCTGTGTGAAGCCAGATCAAATTGTTCCCAGAAGAAGAAGTGATCAGAGCACCACGACGGTGGCTGCCAACCCGAATGTCGAGATATTCCTCCTTAGTGAGGAAATGTTGAACATAGCCCATGATGACTGCACCTGGATTGTTGACTCCGGTGTCTCGTTCCACGTCACCCCACATGAGGGATTCTTCTCTGCCTACAGGAAGGGAGATTATGGTGTCGTGAAGATGGAAAATCAGGTGACCAGCAGGATTATTGGTGTTGGTGATGTAACCCTGACCACAGACATAGGATGCTGGGTTACGCTGAAGGATGTGAGGCATGTACCTGACATGCGTTTGAATTTGATTTCGGTTGAAAAACTAGATGATGTTGGGTCACTAAATTACTTTGGAGAAAGTAGATGGAAGCTGACAAAGGGAAGCTTAGTTGTGGCCCGAGGAAAGAAAGAAGACTTCTTGTATGTCATGCAAGGAAAGACTAATGGCGAAGAAGTCAATTCTGTCCAGGATGGATCAAGCTTGGAGCTGTGGCACAAGCGCCTCGGCCACATGAGCGAGAAAGGACTCCAGATTTTGGAGAAGAAAGAGCTATTGACCAGGTTGAAGGATCAAGTGTTGGAGAGTTGCTCGCACTACCTAGCTGGAAAACAACACCAGGTTTCGTTTGTGAGACCTGATCAACCCAAGAGACGGAGGTGCATACTTGACCTCGTTCATACTGACGTTTGCTCCATGTCCGAGAGATCACTCGGTGGAGCTCAGTACTTTGTCTCTTTCATTAATGACCATTCCTGCAAAGTGTGGGTTGATCTTTTAAAGACAAAAGACCAAGTACTCCAATCTTTCAAGGAATTCCATGCCATGGTGGAAAGGGAGACTGGCAAGAAGTTGAAGATGGTCAGATCTGATAATGGTGGTGAGTATCGTGGTCCCTTTGAAGCTTACTGTAGAGAAGTCGGGATCCGACTTGAGAATACGCCCCCAAGACACTTCAGCTGAATAGACTTGCTGAGAGGATGAACCGGACTATTGGGGAGAAGGTCCAAAGTATGCTATCGAATACCGGACTGGCGAAAGCATATTGGGGAGAGGCAGTGAGAACAACGATTGATTTGATAAATCTCTCACCATCACGACAACTGGATGGAGAGATTCCAGAGGAAGTCTGGACAGGTCGGAGAGCGGCCTATGATCACCTGAGGGTGTTTGGATGTCGAGCCTTCGTGCATGTCCCTAAGGATGAAAGGGCGAAGCTGGATGCGAAGACGAAGGAGTGCATTTACCTCTGTTTGCCGAAAATCGAGTTTGGTTTCAAACTGTGGGATCCAATCAACAAGAAGATTGTGAGAAGCCGAGATGTAGTCTTCCATGAGGATGAGACCATCCATGACATCTCGAAGTCCAAGTCCGGGTTATTGACCGAAGAGAAGAACCCATCCCTCTTGAAAGTGCTGAAGTAGGGGGAGAAACCAGTGAAGAAATCGCTGAAGGCGAGGTGGAAGATGATGCTGATGAGAACCGAGTTGAAGATGATGAATCGGATTCTCAAGCGGCTGATGAAGAACAGCCGAGATACCCCACTCGAGAAAGAAGATCTTCTACAAGGTACCCTGATGATGAATACACCATCATTGTTGAAGATGGTGAGCCTCAGAATTATGATGAGGCCACGATGAGCTCAGAGAAAGGAGAATGGGAGAAGGCAATGCAGGAAGAGATGAAATCCTTGCATGAGAATCAGACCTATGAGCTGACCGAGCTACCCAAAGGAAGACGAGCTCTGAACAACAAGTGGGTGTACAAGATCAAACAAGAAGAGAACAGGCAGAAGCCGAGATACAAAGCCCAGATTGTAGTAAAAGGCTGCAATCAAAAGAAAGGAGTTGATTTTGAAGAAATCTTCTCTCCTATTGTGAAGATGACCTCGGTCCGAACTGTGTTAGCCATGGCAGCTACAATGGATCTTGAGGTAGAACAGATGGATGTGAAGACCGCATTCCTTCACGGTGAGCTAGAGGAGGAGATATATATGGAGCAACCTAAAGGGTTCCGAGCTCCAAGATGCGACGGCATGGTATGCCGGTTGAAGAAGAGTCTCTATGGATTGAAGCAAGCACGTCGGCAATGGTACAAGAAGTTTGAAGCCTTCATGACTGATCACAAGTTCATGAAAATAGAAGCTGACCACTGCGTATTTGTGAAGAGGTATAAGAACGGAGACTTTCTGATCCTTCTGTTATATGTTGACGACATGCTGATTGTAGGGCAAAGCAAAGAGGAGATTGCTGCCTTGAAGAAGGCTTTGAGCTCATCCTTCACTATGAAGGACCTCAGCCCTGCAAAAAAGATTCTCAGAATGAAGATTATCCGGGATAGAAAGAAGAAGCTACTGTGGCTAAGTCAAGAGAAGTATGTTGAGAAGATCTTGAAGAGATTCAGCATGGACAAAGCCAAGATAGTTAGCACCCCTTAGCCGGGCACATGAAGCTGAGTAAGAAGCAGTGTCCGAAGTCTGATGAAGACAAAGATCAGATGCTGAAGATCTCATACCAATCTGCTGTCGGAAGCTTGATGTATGCAATGGTTTGCACTAGACCCGACCTGCGTATGCAATTGGTGTGGTGAGCCGGTTTCTATTGAATCCCGGCAAAGATCACTGGGAAGCAGTGAAGTGGATCTTCAGGTACCTCTGAGGTACAACAAATCTATGCCTCCGATTTGGAGAAGGTGAAGCCGAGCTGCAAGGCTACTTGGATGCCGATTTGGGGGGAGATTCCGACTTGAGGAAGTCAACGATTGGATATTTGATGAGATATGCTGGAGGAGCAATCTCTTGGCAATCAAAATTGCAGAAGTGTGTAGCACTTTCGACGACTGAGGCCGAGTATATTGCCGCAATTGAGGCGTGCAAAGAGTTTCTATGGATTGAGAGTTTTCTCCAGGAGCTCGGTCATGATTAAGATGAGTATGAGTTGAAGTGTGAACGTCAGAGTGCAATTCATCTTGCGAGGAACTCGACGTATCACTCATGCACCAAGCACATTGATGTGAGGTATCACTAGATACGAGATGCGGTGGAGGATGGGAAGCTCACACTTGAGAAGGTGCACACCAGTCAGAATTGGTCTAACATGATGACGAAGTTGGTACCAGCAATAAAATTTGAAGATTGTTGTGAAGGAGCTGGGCTGAGGAACTCGGCATGATGAAGCCGAGGTGAGAAGGCCGGGTTGTTGAAATTGAAGACCTCGGTCGCATTGGAAAAATAGAAGGGGGAGATTTGTTGGATAATTTCCGTTTTTAGTTGATTGATAGTTTCTGTTTTTATTTGATTGACCAAATCAAATAATATTTGATGGCTTAGGCCTAGTCCATTGTAAACTCAATTCATCCTATAAATAGATAAGTAAGGCTGGAGGCAAGACACACAGAAATTTGAGAATCTCAAGTGACAGTCTTGAGTGGCATATTTGAGCAAGCCTGCATGCTCTACATTTGAGAGATTCTTAGAGAGTTTGAGTGAAACACTCTAGGTTTCGTTTGAGTGATCACCATTGTTGGAGAGGTTGAGTGTACCACTACATTGGTGTGTTTTTGATTCATTGTAACCCATATTTGTTATAGTGGATTTTGATTCTGGACTAGGTCTCGTGAGTTTTTTTCTTTTCTCACATTGAGAAAGGTTTTCTCACGTAAAATGATTGATTGTCTCTCTCGCTCCCTTTTGATTTATTTTCACTTCCGCAATTTGATATTTGAGAGTTCAAGATACCCAACAATTGTGTCATATATTAATAATTAATCATGATAGTTTTGTGGTAAATTGATCCATTAAACAATTTTCAGGTCTTTAATTCAATTCTTAGATATATCATTTTTTTTATTTTCATTAAATTATATTTTTTTAAAAAATAATTAGTATTGGTTAAATCGATTTGGGTTGCTGGTCAATTAAACCAATTCATCGGTTCAATCATAGTCCGGGTTTTAAAACTATGAATAGATATTGCATAAATCATAGTTTGGAAATACTATTAAAAATTAGTTAATTTTTTCTACTTTCAACTAATATAGCTATTAAGTTTAATTGTATTTTTGATTTCTCAAGTGTTACAATTGTATAATTTTAACCACTTATATTTCAATTATATTAAATAAGTTCCTTAAGTATGTAAATGAGTGACTTAATTTTTCGTGTTTTAATTGCGTTAATCAAGTCTTTCATGTACTAATTGCATTATTGCGTTGGCATCAATTGTACAATTTCTCTCCTAAAAATAGTTTTAAGTGCATAATTATAAATTTTAAGAGACAAAAATTTGTAGAATTGAGAAACTTAAGACATCTAATTAGCACAATTGAAATCTAAAGGATTACAGTTGCACATTTAAGAAACCTAAAAGATTCAATTTTCATGATTAAAATATGAGTTGAGAGATTAATTAAATTGTACAATTACAATTCTTGAAAAATAAAATTAAAAATGCAATTAAGAGTAGCTATTATTACATAAGGCTCAACATAGAGAGAAGCCGAGAACTGTACCCGCTTTTGGTAATTGTTGTGATCATATTTTCTTCATCTAGTGTTTTTTTCTTCTTTCTGAAATGAAATTTCCAACACCTTTCTCACTTTGGAAACTCTTGTTTTTTTTGTTTTTTTTTTCCTGGACTACAAGAGAATGTAATGTGTATATTTTCTATGGACGTGTGGGCTTGAAATTCTTTGTTTTTTACGTTTTTTTCCGAGAAAAGAGAAGAGACGAAGAAGAATGGGAATGTGTGAGAAGCTTAGCAAAGTGGGTAAGGTGACTTTTTCTTCTATCCCACCTAACACTTTCCATTTCTCAATTGCTTATATTCATCGTTATCGCAGCTATTATGATTATTGTTATGTAAGCTGTCTGTCCCCTTTCTCCAATTTCTAGTTTCTTCCCATTTTCTTGTATTTAGACCTTTGTGACCCTTTATGACCACCCAACAACAATAGAATGGACAATCAAAGCAAAAACGTAAGTATTATATATAAAAATTGTTTAAAACATAATTTTTATTATTAAATATAATGCAATTATTATAAAAAATATTATTTGTGTGTATACATTACAATTCCTATCATTGTTTAGAAAATTAATTTGTAAAACATAGAAAAATAAGTCAATACTCAAACGATTAAATCTTAATTTCAACACATAACCATTTGTGTTCAATCATTTAACTAATGGACATTGGTATAATATATAAAAAATAATATATAAAGAGTAATTAAAAAAGAAAAAACCTTTTAGATTATAAAAATAAAATTGTAATGAGGTGCAAATAGAAAAAAATACATGTTTTGAAATTCAAACAAAAAATTGGAATAAAAAAGTGACTATTATATAAAACGATTAAGACATTTATTAATGTGACTTTTATGGACATACGAGGGTTTAAGAATATAAGTATTAGTTATAAAATTGAATTTTTATAATAGGATATATATATATATACATGGAAAATTTTCTTCTATTTATTTCTTAAAGTAATATATCTTAGGACATTGGTTTGGTTATAGCAAGACCGTTATCTAAAAGCCAAAACCTTCTTTAATTGTGGTTTGTCATTTATGTTCTCCTTGAACCGGTCTAATGCTTTGAATATTTTATTAAAAAAAATTCAATGACAAAGACTCACAGAAAACTGTTGTACAATGTTTGAATAATAGATATTATTTCAACATTTTAAATGTTTCTTTTAAGTATTTATACCCTTGTACAAATTTAAAATTATAATTATATTAATTTAATATATTTTTAGTTGAAAATGTTTCTTTTAAGTATTTATACATTTATAAAAAAAAATATTTTAACAATGACATGTATCCATATATATCTCAAAGATGATAAAACGGGTTGGACTTGACAAATCAACCTATATTGGCTGTATTGGATCGGGTTGGGATTTTCAACCCATCCTATTTTGGTTAGTCAAAAAATGACTTGAGAGAAAAACATAACAAATCAATCCATTTCTTTTAAAAAATAATTTAATATTTATTTTAGGAATATGTGTTATCAAAAGATTTTATGTGATTCTTTTTAGTATAGAATGAGTCAATCATTTATTTTAATATATTTAATTTTTTTAATAAGTATTTATTGTTTATAAAAATAAAATTAATTAAAATCAATTATTATTATTTTTTAATATTTTAATTTTAACTGACCATTAGAGCAACCGGTCTACCCAACAAAAAATGAGAAGGATCATGACTTTGAAGTTTGAACCCATATATAAAATGCAGAATGATAAAGGTTATCCCATTTTTAGCGGAATAGCAATGGGATGGAATGGGTAACCCATTTTGTCACCCCTCATGAGTATATGTGCTTTAGCAAGTGATTAGAATCGTCACACTTTTTTGGGTAAAAAAACAGAAGAAACATATCACTTTTTTAAGATTTAAGTGGCTTTTTCACCAGGAGTGGGTTAATTTTTTTTTAATTCCCATATAAGGGTCATGCGATATATTATTTATCATTTAGGAGTAAGTCGAATCATATAGAACGACTTCTAAATCAAAAGTCGTGCCACCTAACACAATTTTTACTTATTTAATTTTTTTAAGTGAAGTCATAAATTTATTTAAGACTTCACTGTCGTAAATGTATTTACGATTTAAAATCATAAATACATTTTCTTTTTTTTATAAAAATTATTAAAGTCGTAAATACCTTTACGACTTTAAAGTCATGTAGCTACTTTTTACTTCTTTTAGGAATTAGTTTTATATTTAGGGGATTTATTAGGGGAAAATGGCTTCAGTTAGTGGAGGAAAACAATTGCTGGTGATTTCCAAGTGAGGAACTCGTCCTGGTCTTGGCATTTCATAATTGATTAATTAATTTGCTTTTAACTTGGTTAATAAAGCAATTTCAAAGTGAAGCTTAGAAGACATGCAGCTCCACACGACTTTGAAGTCGTTAGCACCCACACGACTTCCCAAGAAACATCTCTCAAAATGCCACACCCGTGCATAAATTTAGCCAAAGTGTCACGCCGTGTAAAAAAATTGCCAAACTGCCACGGTGTAAAACTCGCAAGTCTATCCAGCAAATTCCATTGGCTGAGTTGGCACTCAATTACTGGCCAACCTAATCCGCTATACCCAATAGCGAAATAGGGGTTTCTGACACGGCTGCCACGTGTAAAATTCGCTGGGCTGCATAACTAGTTATGTGATCAAATTCGCTAGGCATAATAGCTAACTATGTATAATTATCCAACGTGCCCTGAATGTTAATTTGAATTTGCTGGGAGTTGCTGCGAAATATGTGAAATATTTAGCTATTCCCATTAGCGAATTTAGTCTTGACGGATCTATAAATACCCCCTCAGCTTCCCAGACCTTGCATTCGAAAATTATTATATAGCATTGGCTAGACCTTGCATTTGAAAAATATTATATAGCATTGTTTGTAGAAAATTGTGTCCTATTTGTATTTGATTTTTACATCACTCGATATATATTATGTTATTTTGTTTAGTAATTTTTGAAACTGAAATACTTTGACGCAAAGAAATAGGTGATATATTTTCCTATATTGCATAGGGAATATAGTCCTATTTAGACCTCCTTTTTTTACATCAGTAGTCATCTTATATTATAATTTTTTTTAAAATTTTCAGGTGTTATTTTGCTTTGTGATTTTTGAAACGAAAATACTTTGCTACAACGAAATAGCTGATATATTTTCCTATATGGCATAGGGAATATAGTCCTATTTACACCCTTTTTTTTACGTTAGTAGTCATCTTATAATAGTTTTTTTTAAAAAAAAATTCAAATGTTATTTTGCTTTGTGATTTTTGAAGCCAAAATACTTTGGCACAATGAAATAGGTGATATATTTTCCTATATTGCATAGGGAATATAGTCCTATTTACACCCGTTATTTTTACATCAGTAGCCATCTTCTATTATTTTTGTTTTTTATTCTTCAGTCCAGAAGACATTGTTCTGTTTTTTTTTTTTTAGTTTTTTACTGCAAAATGAGTAATAGTAGAAATGGTCTAATCATGATTGTGTATTATAATGGGAGTAGATATTTTGGACCTAATGGTTAAATTTTTGAAGGAGAAAGTAAAATGTTTCGCATACCCCCAGGATGCAGCCACCGTGATCTAATGAAAATGATTTACAAGAAGTTGAGACTACAACGCGGACAATGTGTCTCTCGATTGATTGCTAGATGTGCATCGGGCAATCCGGTGCAGTGGGTTGCTGTGGATATTGTAGATGATGACGATGTAGCGTTAGTTACTGACGCATGCAGATCCGATGGAGAAAATCCTAGATTTATTGAATTGTATGTAGAATTAAACTGTGGTGGTCAATCAAGCAGTCAACAATGTGTCCAACCCACTGGTTCCATTGACATTAATAGACAGCCACAGGTGAATCCCGAAGACAGAGATGTATCCCTATCACCACCAGTACCAACCCAACAAACCCAAGAAATGGATTATGGACATAGGGATATATCCGACACACCAGCACCAGCAAGTCAAGCAGCGGAGAATGAAATGGTGCCGGCCTACGACCCATCTTGGCCTACGGATACTTCTGAGGAAGAGGTGGATGAAGGTGTTGTTCCAGACAGTGACTCATCAGATACCGACGTAGATGGTGATTTCGATCGTGCTATTCCAATTCCTTCTCCGGGCAATGTGGAAATGCAGGAGCAGCCTCCTGTTGTAGGTATGGATGAAAATTATTTTTTTGTCAATAGTGTTAAGTTTTTTTGCAGGTTTAATGAACAATGTGGCTAATGTCGCATAATATAGGAGGGGGCAACGTTTCATTTTGGTCTGACATTAGTCATTACACGAATATTAAGTGGGAATACCCAGATCAGGAGATTGAGGATATGCAAGGAGTGTGGATACCTAACTGGCACATGGGACAAAAGCTATATAAGGACCAGGTGTTTGACAGCAAGTGGGATGTTCAATTGGCAATAAAACAATACTGTATGACAAAACATCGTACAACGGTTGTAAAAAAAAGTGATACGAAAAGGCTTATTATGGTTTGTGAAAATCATTTGGATGGTTGCCCATGGAGGATGAGGGCATATCAAAAAAAAGGTGGCACCGAATGAGTTGTAGGCATATGGAACAACCTACACACATGCGTCGGTTAGAATCTTTCTCAAGATCACAAGCAACTTGACTCAAATGTCATATGTTCGTTGATCTTAGGTATGTTAAATATTTTAAATTGAAGTTCGATTATTGATTAAATTATTTATTAATGTATTATTGTTTGACGAAATGCAGAAATGATTAGGGAGGATCCCAGTGTTAAAATTGGGTTGATTCAAGAAAGGATAGCAACAACATTGGGATTTCATATATCATACACGAAGGCATGGAAGGCAAAGCAAAAGGCCATTGTTCATATTTTTGGAGATTGGGATGAGTCTTATGCGTTTTTGCCAAGGTGATTGGGTTACATGTTACATTTTTCTCCTGGGTCTGCATACAAGCTGGATTTGCACGACCATTTTATTAAAGGTCAACTAGATGCAAGTGCTAAGGTGTTCAATAGGGTGTTCTGGACATTCAAACAGTGTTGCGATGCTTTCAATTATTGCAAACCAGTTATAAGCATCGACAGAACCCATTTGTATAGGAAATATAGGGGAACACTGCTCATTGCAACATCAGTTGACGAAAACAATTATGTCCTTCCTATTGCATTTGCGATTGTTTCCGCGGAGAATATCGACAATTGGTCATGGTTTTTGGCACTCATTCGTATACATGTTATGCAAAAAGATGAAATTTGTCTTATTTCAGATCGACATGCTGGCATAATTGCCGCAGTAAACAATGTCGAACTAGGATGGAATCCACCAAGGGCGTACCATGTGTATTGCATTCGGCATTTGGCGAGTAATTTTAATCACAGATTCAACGTCATGTTGAAGAAACAATTGAAGAAATTAGGTATGTCTATTAGCCTGCAACACAATTATACATGTCGTTACCATATTCATCGTATGTGTTGTTCTTTACATCGTGTTTGTATGTGTAGCTTATACAATCTCGCAGTTAGATTTCGATGCCGGATTACAAACATTTAAAGAAGCAAGCCCTCAAATAGCAGCATGGATTGATAGAATCCCAAAGGAGAAGTGGAGTATAGCGTATGATGAACAGGGAAGAAGGTTTGGTCACATGACAACGAATCTTTTAGAATGCTTTAACAAGGTACTTAAAGGAGCCAGAAGCCTCCCAATTACGTCCCTTGTCCGGTTCACATACGCGTGATTAATGTCATACTTTGTTGCACATGGTCAAGAAGCCCATGAGGAGATGGCGAGAGGTAATCATTTCTCCAAATTAGCATGGCAAAAATATATGAGGATGGTTGATAAATCGGCAATGCACTACGTCACTTGTTTTGACGCACTTAAGACGAGATTTGAGCTTCAAGAAACGTACAATATACGAACTCATTCGGGAGGTAAAAAATGGTCGGTCTCCTTAGCTGAACGAAATTGTCAATGTGGTGAGTTCACTGCATATAGGTTACCATGTAGCCATGTTATTGCAGCATGTCGATCCACACACCATGATCCTAGACAATATGTAGATCTTGTATACAGTGCTGCTTATCAATGTCAAGTGTCTGCACCGCAGTGGTTTCCTATTGGGAACGAGGAGTTCATACCACCAGATGTGTCGCTGATACGTACAAAAGGAAGGCCAAAGAGTACACGCATACGAAATGAAATGGATTCCAAGGAAAGCTCAACGACTTGAACAATATGCGGCTACTGTAAGGTTGTCGGCCACAATAGGCGTAATTGCCCATCATGCAACTAGAACCAATAATGTACTTGGTGGTTATACTAATGTTTATCGTGTTAAATATTTAATAAACAATAATTATCGAATATTAGTAGAGTCCAATTGTCTTACATAATACATGAAAATCATAAAAGTTTATACAATCATCCATATAACAGTCTGTTACCATACAATTAAAGAGCATCGTACTATCACTAATAGGGAAAAAAATTATTTAGTCATGTTGTTGGTGGCCCTCATGGAATCCTCCACAGCGGCTCATGTTATGTTCATATGGTGACAAATTGCATCGAGAGCGCACTTCCCTAACCGGATTCCGCCTAATGATGTACTGAACGTCATAAGAACCATCGTCTACGTTGTGTTCGTGTCCCTCATCCATTGTCCAACAATTTCATCTGTAGAATACTGTCCGAAACTTGGAGAATATGTCACATGAGACGACCGTTCAATCGGAGTCCCGAAAACCATATCCTATTCTGATGTTGGAGTCAGAGCAGTGGGCCTATAACAGTCTTCAAATGTGTCTGATTTGGGTGTGTAATGCAAACTAGATGAAGTCGGCCCTGATGAACTTGGCCCAGCTGTACTGGGGCCAGCAGAATGCATGGGGTATGATGCATGTGGGACATCGACATGCGGCATCGACAGTCCAGCTCCCCAAGGGGGTACTGTGATCCAGTAACAAACTGGGGGGCCACCAATATTGTTGTGAGAGGCCCAAAGGGTACCCAGGTGCAAAGAACATGCCAGGAAGACGTGGAGGAATAGGTGGTACAACCACTAGTGTGTCTGCAACTAATGGAGTCGAGTGGTGAAGGGGTAACCCCTCGTGACGCGCACGTCGGTTACGTCGAACCACTGGTGGGGGGGCCTCAGTCTGACGTCGTACTGGTGGCGGTGCAGCATCTCCAGGATCTATTAATCTGTCTATATCGTCGCATGCAGCCAGCATTCGAACCGCCTCCTCGTACATCTGAGTCATGTCAAATGCCCCATGTGCCTCAGGTGAAAGCATGTGGACAACAGTCTCTGCTCGATCGGTCTGCAGATGAACAATGATTAGTGAACATCACAAGTAAATTAACCTGCAAATTGCACAATTATAACTAACATGCATACCACATGTGCCTTCAAAGCCGCTTTGTGGGTCATCCAACGACGGGTAACTGAGTAGTACCATTGCATGTATTCGCTGTTGACAGATAGGTACCCGTCTCTCCGCATAGGTTGCACGTCCTGCAACACAAGGGCGTCTCTATTTTGCCATTGTTGAATAAAGAAAACATGACGCTGACTCCAATCCAAGTCTGTCTTGCCCGTAATACTAATCGTCAGTAGCTCACTACAATTAATAGGAGCCTCTGGAATTGGCTGGTCGAACCCAAACTGACGCATAACTCTATCCGGCTGCTGGTATACGACAATCTCATAACATATAAGAGGACATACAGCCAACCATCTCCTAGCCATTTGAACATCCGGTGGATGGACTGCATCTACAACCTCATAAGGCCTCCAACGTATGTCTCTCCTTCGCATGACATCAATATGATGGCGATATCTGCGAATGTTGGTATATACAGTTTGTCGCGTATGATATACATTAAATCTGCAACAAAAACAACAACAATTATAAGCAACATATACTCCGAATACAACAAAAATGAGGAACACTAATAATCAAATAAAAAAAACCTGTGGCCATATATCTCGTGCTGTATGACATGATGGTCTTCCACCGTAGGAAGGCTAGGAGAGATGGTCGGGAATCGTGTCCAAGCCCACAACTGTAACAACAAAGCACATCCACCCATCTCACGACGTGAAGCACGTGTGGCCTTACACAACTCCCTATATAATGCTGCAAGAACTGCAGAGCCCCAACTGAATGTCCCTGTGCACAGGAAATCATCCAAATATAACAAATAACGAGCTGGCACGAAGCTCGAAGCGGTGTCAACAAACAACATCCCGTCTAATATGTGCAATATCAAAGCACGAGTGTATCTACGACATCCTATTTCAGTGCCTAAGTGGACCTCATAAACATCAAACTGCTCACGCAAAAAATGAAGGTTTAAGAAGCCGCCGTGCAAATCACGATCAGCAGCTGGCTCAACCCCTAACATGTCACCAATGATGGCCCGAAAGTTATATCGTCCGTGACGACCACAAACAACATGACCATCGGTCGGCAGACCTAACAGATGATGTACATCCTCCAGGGTGATTGTGACCTCACCCATCGTCATATGAAACGTACATGTCTCTGGACGCCATCGCTCAACAAGCGCAGAGACAAGGTGATGGTCGATCTAAAAACATACATTACACAACAGTTATGTATACATCACAATACAATCAATACATCTAATAGGAAATTAACACAACACTGAATATATGAACCTTGTGATTGCGTAGACGCGCAACGTGATAAAATCCAGCTTCTATAAGCCACAGGTGTATATCCTCAGGTATAGCTATATGGTTGTGTGTCGCGGCATGCCAAACATTAAGTATACGATCCCGCATGGTTGGATCAGCCTGAGAATTCCACACATACGTGGATATATGTTTCTCCTATAGTGTAAGGAGACTCTGTATGGATGGACCTGGGTTAATGATGCTCAACGCATCCGATGGTGTCGGTGGAACATGTTGATCGTCATCCATTACTGTATATAAATTTTTCCATGTAAAATTAAAAAATTCTATACGTTCATTAACAAGCAAATTAATATCCTAATGTAACAACATTGTCATTTTTAATTGACTATACCTAATTTCGTGTATCCTTTGACTAAGTAATTATAAACTAATCTTAAATATTCTCAAACTTAATATTTTAAATCTCCAATATAAATAATATTTAACAAGCCAAAACTAATGTGAATTTTCATATACGCTTACATAGTCAAAGACAATCATGGAAACCTAATCAAACAACATAATGTACAAAGGGTTGGAATTACAAACACAAACACAATAAGTTGAACATTACAAAGCAACACATCGGAACGTACTAAGAACAACAATTGAAACATCAAAATGACGCAACTATTCATAATTTGGAAGATCTTGTACAGCGGACATGTCATCTTCGAGTAGTTCGATTGCCGGTTTGTGAAAAGTAGCTAAAATTTCTATTGTACAGAAACGCTTCCAGTAATTAGCTTTTGCTAACAACTTAAGTAGATCTTCATCGTTTTTCAGTTGTTTTATTTCGTATTCGACCTAGGTATCTGAATACTTTGCATGAATGGTTGTCGGAAGAACAAGTGTCTGACTTCCTGTGATTCAAGAATTCCGTAAGGGGGAACTCCTGGCGGAGCAACTTGCTTGATTATATGCTTCAGTGTTTCTATATTGCATCTGAAAGGAATTTCAAATCTTTTAGGATTTGTTCCAGTAAACGAGTAACCCAGAAAATTGCCTCGTCGTGGTATGTTTCACTTGCCGTTGTAATACAACAGGGCATCATGAGTAGGAGTCATGGTGGACTGAAGTAGGTTTAGTACACCGTGGGGTGTTCTGCTTATCATACATAACAATTCTATAGGACCAACAGACGGGAGTTTTTCATGGCACATCAACATAGTGCAAACATCATCATCATTTTTCAGTTGCAGCGAATGAAAAAAAATTTCGTTAACTGTATTGATTGACGGTTGACGATAGTAAATTTCATCCACAAACTGATCATCTGTTAGCAGAAGGGTGTTATGCATTCTACTCTTCAGTGACTGAAAGGAACATTCATCGGGAACTCGCATTGGTATAGGAGTACCACATACGAAAGAAACACCGATTTCGTTGTGTGTTATTGATCCATTCGGAAAAATAAATGCTAACTTGGAATTACCAATGTTTTGAGACCATGTTTCACCCAAGAAGGCCATGGAATTGCGATTGAGGGAGTTTGCGGAGGTCTGTTGTGTGGGATGATTAAACTCGGGTGTGGTGTGGTGTATATATAAGGGTGTTAAGCCCAGCCTATGTCGGGCGTAACCACTTGCGTCTGGATGGAGCGTGACTAATTAGGAAGCAGAACAAAGCTTGATAGTTTTCCGGATTTGGTTTTTGATGATCGCTGGAGAATGTATCCGAGACTCTGAAAAAAAAAAGGATGCAACTACAGCACTAAATGCAACCATTTCAAAACTTGATAGTTTTTCATTCACTCTTCACTTGATAGTTTTCCATACACAGCACCAAAGAAATTATGTATGGAAACTAAATTTCATAACATGTTTAAAAATTACATAGCCAAATACAAAAAATGGAAACTAAATCAAAAACTACATAAATCCAAAATATATTTCAAATCAAATATAAATAACCAATTCATACAAAATATAAATAAAAAAACAAAAAATAAATTAGCCTCATGTTTTAAATGTGCCGAATAAGTAGTATTTAACACACAACACTACATATATAATATATATTTTTTCAAATTAAAATACAAATTACTTAATTACAAAAATTTTAAGCACAAAAATAAAAAAAAAACTAACGATCAACATAACATAGTGCAAAACTAATTATATTTATCAATTATAACATATAATTAATTTTAATAAATTTGTATCTTACAAATTATATTTACCAACTACATTATACACTTAATTTGAATAAGGTTCTTATAAATTAAATTTATTTAAATATATTAATTAAATGAAGCATTTTAACAAAAAAAAACTCTTATATTTCATGTA
>PYAF01002687.1:143375-159666 GCA_007407185.1 Glycine tomentella | reverse complement strand
CAAATATAAATTACCAATTCATGCAAAATATAAATAAAAAACGAAAAAAAATTAGCCTAAAAATCTCCAAAATAAATACAAAATATAAATATATTTTTTGAAATTAAAATACAAATTACTTACTTACAAAAATATAAACACAAAAATAAAAAAAAATTACTAATCATCAATATGACAGAGTACAAAGCTAATGATCTTTAACATTATATTTATCAACTACATAATATATACTTAATTTGATTAAAGTTTCTATAAATTAAATTTATTTTAATATATTAACTATTTTAACAAAACAAAAAATCACTTTAATATTTCATATATCTTTTAACTAAACAACTACTAATTAATATTAAATATTCTGGAACCTAATAATCTCTAACATAAACAATATTTAACAACCTAAACTACATAAACAAAACTACCAAATTATAAAAAACATAATCAAAACCAAGAAAGAAAGAAAACTTACACGAGGATGCAGCGGGGAGGAGAAAAACGCGAGAGGAGAGTGAGTGATGGCCATGGAGGGGACACTACCCTTAAATAGTGGTCCCAAACACCCTAAACCGTCCCCAGGTACCTTACCTATTTCGCTGTCTGACACAGCGAGCTCCAAACCAGCTACCTGACACAGCGAGTTCACCTAACTAGCTATGTGACACAACGACTTATAATCCGCTATCATCCTCAGCGAGCTACAACAATTCGCGACCATACCCAGCGAGTTCAGACCATGTCAGGGGCGCCCCATGCAACCAATCTGGGCATGCCAAGTCAGCCATGTAAGTCGCTTCTGGTAGCAGCGAGATATGTCACGTGGCATTTCAACAATTTGTTTTCTCCGACTGGCATTCTGGCTGTATTTTACTCCAACAGTGGCAATTTGACGAAAGTTTCACTTCCCAAAGTGGCCAAAAAGCTATGTTATAATTATGGTTTTAGTTAATTAATAATGATTAATTAACTTAAAAATTAGTAGGTTTTACTTAATTAAATACGGGTTTTATTAATGGGTTTTGGTTAATTATATAAAGATTTTATTAGTTAAATATTAGTAGGGTATGGTTAATTGAATAAGGATTATATAACTTTAATATTAATAATTAAATAATAAAATTAAACTACTTTTTTCCATTTTCAAAATTAATTTCACAAAAAATTAACTCAACCATTTACAATTTTTTAAAACACAACAAATTAAATTAACAAACAATATATTTATATAAAATTCTAATTTCCAAAAAAATTAATAACAAAACTAATATTAAATAAACAAATAAAATAAATGATATATATATTTCATTTATGGCTAAGGGTGCTATTCCAAAGGTGCTCCAAAGGTAGAAAGTCAAAGTTGTTTTTACAACTTCCAAACATGCATTTCTAAAAATTTTAAAAAAATTAAATTAAATTTAAAAATTAAAAGAATATGATTTTAAAATCGTAAATTTACTTACGACTTTTGAACTAAATAAATAATGAAATCATAACTTTTTTTAAGACTTCACTTAAAAAAAATAAAAATAAAAATATCTGACTTACAAGTCATGATAGGTTCCACGACTTGCACCTAAATGATAAATAATAAAGGCAGAACTCCTGAATGGTAACTAATGAAAATAATTATCCCCTAACTAAAAAAAAGCCGATTTAAGCAAAGCAAGATATTTTTTTCATATATAATTTTAACTTCACCTTCATTATTTTTCGATTGTTATATTTATTGAAAACAATTTTATTTAAGTTGAACTGAAATATTATAAACAACAACCCCTCTAAGTATTCAATACAAATATATATATATATATATATATATATATATATATTTAGAACTCAAATCCAAATTTATTAATTAAACTAAAATAATTTTATATTAATTTATTTACATGTTCAATGATATTAAACATTTGGTTTAATTAAATCTTAGTAGGAAAAAAATTTGCGCTAACTAGATTTTTTGATATCATAATTGGGTGTTTTTAATCTTTTAAATTTATAATTGTATGATTAACACTAATTTTTTTGAAGATAAAAATCACATAATTATAATACCTAAGAGACTAAAAATGCAAAACTATTAGACGTGGGAACTAGGGATTCAATTGAGACAACTAAAATCTAAAAGAATAAAATTATAAAAGTGTGATACCTAAGAAACTTACTTGATATAATTAAAATCTAATGACTAAAATTGCACAATTATAATATCTAAATATCCAAAATTTCAATTAAGCCTCACAAGCAAATCCCTCTTTCTCACAGCTCTCACAAGCAAGGATCAAAACATTAATTGGAAGAATGTGACAGCAACCTATCTAATGTTTAGGGAGTCAATGCTTAGAAGGTGAAAGCAACCTCTTGTTCACGGAAGTCGTTTTCAATCTGGAATTCCACACGGCAGGCCGTTATATTAGGAATTTAGGAGCATTTAACAACTTATACAAACCATTTTAAAATTCCTAAATTGATTGGAAAAATTAAAAAGAAAACAAAAATTAATTAGAAATTGAAAAAAAAATGATTTAATTTTTAAATTTCATATTTACGTACAAAAAGAAAAAAAAATTGGTATGCAACAAAATAAAATATATACTAAATTTATATACTTTTTACTAACAAAAACGAAATATTGACTCAAAAATAAAATATTGAATCTTAAAAAGTTTTTAGAAAAATAAGGCAGTTAAATATAAATAATAGAGCCAATCTAAATCACAAAAAATACATTAAATTAATTAAAATATAATATTATTCTCGAATTCAGTCAATAAAATTACAACTTCCTTTGTAAATAAACCTGATCTTAAAAGTTAAAACCAATTTAAGCAACTAAAAGTTAACCCGAAGGATTGTCTTAATGATATAAAACTCCATTATATTTATATGAGTGTGAACGAATATTAATTTAATGGAAAAATATGTATTGGAATACTATCTAGTACAAAACTTCTTTAGTGGTCGCTGGCCCATAATAAATAAATAAAAAACCGCTAAAAGTTACGAATTACAATGCACTAATCTAAATTTCGTGGTCGTGGGTGTCGTGCGTGGCCATAAACAGAGAAATAAAAAAATATCTACGAGGCATTGATCAAAATATTGTATAGGTGAACGTCGTGTAGTCAATTTCGCAGCCATGCATGTTATTTTATTTTTTTTTCTCTTTATTTGTTTCTTACAGCAGCCATGCATGTGTTAAACAGCTGTTACCAAATAATCATTTCAAACATTTCAACTCCTATGAAAATTCTTTTACATTGAATATGCAAAACTGATAATTTCTATATCTATTAAACTTACATTTGTGATATTTTTACACTTCAATTTTTTTTCTTCCTTTTCTATCAAAGTCACTTCTCTCTTCTTCAATAAGGTGCATTCAGTCCGAATAAATATCAAATGATGATCCTTTTTTACTTAAACTTATTATGACCTTTGGATCAAAATGTCGTAATTAATTAGATAAAACTTGAACATATCAGCATAAGCATAACGTGACATGATTGAAAAATGACATAATCTCTTTTTTAATAGGAAAATAAGTATATTATAAACAGCGTAAGATGCGCCAAATTTATGTACATAAACAGGGAAGGATTAGCTTCCACCACCGATAATAGAACCCCCGAAACAGACCATCCAAATACCAAAACAAGCATACCTTATCTTAAATATGCAAGAAGAGGTTCAATCCCTAAATTTCTATACATAAAAAATATTTATTGAAAGATATTAACCCTTAAGTAAAAATCACTACATTAAAGGATTAATCTTTAATTTTTCAACGGGGAGATATCTTGTGTTAAAATAAAAAAAACTCTGAACAAAATAAGCTATTAAAACTAGAGTAGTAAAGAGGCTTAATTAAGTACTCTATAGAAGTACAATTCATTTACCAAAAATAAAAATTGAAAAGCCTCTCAGCAAGATGATTTCAAGAACAGAGTTAGAGTATCTCCAATACAAGCTCCTTGGTGGGTTTCTTTGGCTAAGCAACCGTGTCTTATGGGTTCTTCCGCATTGGAGTAAAATGATGTGGCGGAACCCATTTCTTAAGCACACGGTCCATTCCTTATATAAGGAACTGTTACTTAATTGCCATTTAAAAACAATTTTTTTTTTGCATAAAAATCATTATTTCCGTTATTCTCAACACAATAACACAACCCACAAGAAGTGATTCAACAAATTTAGGAAGAAGATGAACAGTAATATCACAAAAAAAAAAATTAAAGTGTATCGGCGACGACGACAGTGGTTGCTAGAAATGAAGGGTCTTCGCGCTCATCTTCAAACATTGTGCATGCGAGGATCCTTTGGGGATGCCAGTGGTACTGTGAGTGAAGAAGGAAGGAGGTAAGCAAATCGGAATAAGAAGAGAGAAGAAGAGAGAAGAGGAAAGGAAAAGCGAGGAGAGGCACGCGTGAGGAATTTTCTGGAGGCTAGGGCATGGAAGAGATAAGGTGAGAGGTGAGAGAGCTGAGGGAGTAGGGAGGCGTGGGAAGGTGAGGGGGCAACCGTGAGTGAGAGGGAGAAGGTTCTGGAATTAAAAAAATGAAGGTGTGTAGGGGCAGCCGTGAGTGAGAGGGAGAAGGTTCTAGAGGTAAAAAAAAAAGTGAGATGTGTGTGTAAAAAATAAATTAATTTTTGTTTTGTAAAAAAGAAAGATTGAAAACACCAAGAGCCGTTGCAAATATTTTTTTTTTTTTGTAAATAAAAAAGATTGAAAACACAAAGAGTCGTTGCAAAGCTTTTAATTCCAAAATTGCTTTAATAAAAGTTGAAAAGAAAGGCAACGGTACTAAATATGACCGTTTAAAAAAAATAACGGTTAGATGAAAGGTTGGTTATAAATATGGGTGGATTGTTTTTCTTCTTCACACACAATTGACACTTCTAATTTTTTTTTATTCCTATCCATTGTCAATCTTTTTATTTTCTCTGAAATAGATCCCAATCAGTATAATTATCAAAGTGTTTTCAATTTTTTGCAAAATTAACCACCCCCTACCAGTGAAAATTATGCAAATCCACCACATCCATCCCAATATGTTATGCATCCACCAGTACCCCATACCAGTGAAAATTCGCAAAGTAACCCACATCCACCACCATACTTTATGTATCCTCAACCATCCCCTATCAATGAAAATTCGTAAAATCCACCTCAGTATATAATGTATCCACCATTCCCACACATGTGGTATATGCATCATCCGTCTAATGTAGAGTTACCTACCAGTGATAGTTCTCAAACTCCACAATTTTGTAGTCAGCCATCACCCCCCACCAATCCAAACACATGTTATAAGCCTTCTCTATCCAATATTTCACCCCCTCTCGGTGTAGACAATATTCAACTAGATGAGGGCGACCACAATGATAGTGGAAAAACAACACGTACAACATTCTCGGTGGTAGAAGATGTGGTTCTTGTCTGATCGTGGCTCAATGTGTCAAAAGATTCAATAATCGGTGTCGACCAAACATCAAAGCAATATTGGGCAAGGATTAAAAATGTGTACAACAACGACGATGTGCGTGAAAGCAGATTATTTTGTGAAAGAAGCTCAACTCAGTTGAAAGCTCGATGGAACAGGGTCCACCCAACAGTTCAAAAATTTAATGGGTGCTACAAACAAGCCGATAAGCACAGGAGAAGTGGAAGTTCAGAGAAGGATTGTATGACTAATGCTCATTTGATTTACTCGCAAGATACAGATAAAAAATTTGAGGTTGAGCATGCTTGGTTGTTGTTGAAAGATCAACCAAAATTCGATGCAAAATTTATGGCAAATACTTCAAAAAGAACAAAGGTTTCTGAAGGTGAAAATTACTTATCGTCTTTTAACACAGAGACACTCATTGAAGTCGAAGAATATGATGAGCCTTCGCCAGTGTCTAGCCCAATGGGACAAAAAAGCAGCAAAAAGAAAGAGCAAAGGAAAACAAACTTCTAACAATATCGATTTATCTGGCACTGAAAGTGTAATGAATGAGAAGAATGCAAATACATTAAAACTTATTCAGTTAAAGGAGGCACAAGAAAGACATATAGAGTATGAAATCCTTATGAAGGATACATCCAACATGTCAGATAAACAACGCGAAGAAAAGTATTGTGACCATATTAGGAAGAAATTGTTTAATTAAAGTTTAGTTCCTATGTTCGAATTAGTCCCTATAACAATAACTAAATTTATGTAATTTTTTTTCGAGGTCTACGTTTTTTATTTATTTCGATGTTATTGTGTTTAATTATTTATTATCATGTAAAATTTTGTTTTATATTGTTATGCATTTCATTTTATTTATTTTAATTTATATTTATGAAAATTGAAAAAATGTTAAGTTTTATAAAAAATATAAATATGTGAAATTTTTTGAGTTTCTTGTGGTTTCTTGCATTTGAGCAAAATATTGGGTGAGTTCCTGAGGAGTGACATGACATTGTGGGAACCACAAAAAGTACTGCAAGAACCACAAAAGATTGCTTAAGGAACCCAACTAAATTCCTTATATTGGAGATACTCTTATAACCATAATATTAATGTAGGAGTAAAATTTTCTTGGAAAGTTGGAATCATAAGACTCATAACCCATTTTAATTACAATTAAGCACTTTTATATGGTGCGTATCTATTATTACAAAACATACATTTATTAACTGAAAAAAATGTGTTAATTAAGTTTTTAATTCTTCAATTTTTTAAAATTCTAATTTTTAGTTCCTCAAATTTTTTTTATAACATTTAGTTTTTTATTAATTTTTTGTCAACATTTTTAGTCCCTAAAAATTTAACCTATTTTTAGTTCTTTATTTATTTTTATTGCTCAAAATTAGTTCAAAATATATAAAAATAAGGAACTAAAATAGATAAAATAAGGACTAACCTTAAATAATAAAAATAAATGAAAGATTAAATGGGAAAAAAATTGAGGGACTAAAATTACCGATGAAAAATTTGTTAAAAAAGATTTGAAGGACTAAAAGTTGAGATTTAAAAAAGTTGAGTAACTAAAAACTTAATTAATCCTAAAAATATATTAAAGGAGAGAGAATCAAATGATAAAAATATCATCTATATATTTATTTAATTATTAATATTAATGCTGTAAATCTACATTAGTAGTGTGACAAATTAATATTACACTCAGTCAGCAAATTTTTTTAAAATATTACACTAATATTTAATGTTTTTAATTTATTATTTTTATACTGATAAAATTATTTATAATCAGTATAACAGTAGAATATCATATTATTGGTATTATATATGGTATAGACCTTTAATATTAATGTTAACAATTTAATTTATGTTAGGAAATGAATATATTAATAAAAATGAATGTAATATGTTAGTGCCGACAATATGTAATTTGTTCTGGTATTTATATTCTTTTAATTATAACAGCTAACACGGTACTTTAAGCAACGTACCAAAACAAAGTTCTACCATTAATGATAATTGAGAAAATTGATAGATTCTCTAAGTAACGGTAATTTACCCAAGTAAAGAACTCACCTTATCGATTGAAGGAATAAAATACTCTTAATTATTAATGTCATACCAAATCTTATTGGAAGTCCTTGAGTATGGAGTTCTTGAGTTTCTTCACACCTAACCGTGTGGTTTACGAGAACGAGATTTACAATTTATTCAGAAAAGATGATGAATTAATTTGGACATATTTTCAACAATATGGAAAAAATGAAGTTGTTCTGGTTTTTATTTTCTTGTTTTGATATTTCTGTAAAATAACATCATACTACTAATTTTAAAAGTCCGTAAGTTTTCATACAAACTTTTTTATTAAGTATTCTTTTTTAATAGAAAGCTCTGTATCTTTTTGTTATAGTAAAACAAAAAGCTTATGAAAACTTACAAACTTTCTGTTTAAAATCATAAAAAAAATTACATGACTATTTTACATTAAAAATTACAAACTCATCAAATGATAAAGTTAATACAAAAATACATGGATGGATGGATTGTACAAGATTGTGTGATATATAGGATCTAGGTGGCAAATAAATGGATCACATAAATCATAATCCATATCTTAATGAATTAAAAGTATAATAATTTATTAATTTATTAAAAATTATTTAATAAATATGATCCAATTCGATCCATTTGAAAAAAAAAATTACCCGATTTATTTATTAACACTTATTCCATGGATGAATATCCATCCAAAAATAATAATTAAAACTTAATTCTTTTTAGTTTAAAAATAATATATTTTAAAAAATTCATAATACTTTCTAAAATAGTAATAGTCCAAATAATAGTGGATTAAGGTTGTTTTTAGCTAAACTTGATTGAGGCTAATTTTTGGCGACATCAACAAGATTATTTCTCGACTGATGTCGATCGATGATTTTGGTGGTCGATATTAACTAAGTTTTTTTTTGTCAAACATCAACTTGGACTATTTTTTGGCAAATGTCAATATTTTTTTATCAAGGTCGACTAAGGTTTTTGTGATCAATGTCAGTCGATGATATTTTTTGACTAACATTAACAAAAAGTCTTTTCAATCGATGTCGTCTGAGACTATATTTTGGTTGATATTGACTAAATTTTTTTGTCGATATCAGCCAAGACTTTTTTTCTTGACTTTGGCTAGGTCTTTTGTCGATGTTGGTCAAGATTGCTTTTTTACTAGCGTCAACTAGAATTTTTTTTTGGCGACTCAGTTGAGACTATTTTTAGGCTGATATCGACTAGGTTTTTTTGCCAACGTTGGTTGAGACTATTTTTTTGCTAGCATCAGCTAGGATTTTTTCGGTCAACTTGAGCTGAGACTATTTTCGGACAACATCGACAAATGAAGATATCTAGCAGACATCGGCCATGACTATTTTTTTTACCTCGGCTAGGGTTATTTTCGATCAATATAGACCAAGGCTATTTTTTTATTGATGTTGGTTAGGTTTTTTTTTATCGATTGTCAGCTGGGAAAATAGTTTTTCTGATGTTGGCTAGGGTTTCTTTGGACGATGTCAGTTGGTGATATTTTTTGGTCGACGTCGGTCAAAAAATAGTCCCAACTAACATTGATAGGAAAAACCCTAGTTGACATTAGCAAAAAAAAAAACCTCAACCGACATTGACCAAAAAAAGCTAGTCAATGTCCACAACAAAATAGTCAAGACCAACGTTGACCAAAACCCTAGCCGATGTCAGCAAAAAAAACCATGATCGATGTCTACCAAAAACCCTAACTAACATCAGCTATAAAATGGCATCGGTAAACATTGACCGAAATAAAAGCTACCTGACGTCAACAAAAAATAGCCTTGACCGATGTCAGTCGAAAAACATCATCACTTGAGATTGGCCAAAAAAATCTGAAAGACATCAACCAAAAATAATCTCGACCAAAGTTTGTTGAAAAACATCACCAACCAACATCGACAAAACTTGTTTTGGACGATATTAGCCAAAAAATAACCTTGAACAAAGTGGACCGAAATATCCCTAACCGACATCGTCTGAAAATAGCATTGGCTGACGTCGACTGAAAAATATCACCAGCTGACGTTGGCCAAATTTTTTTTGGATAACATTTGACAAAAAATTGTCCTGACCAAAGTCAGCAAAAAAAAATCGTAGCCGACATCATCCAAAAAATAGCATTGACTGACGTTTGCTAAAAACATTATTAGTCGACATTAGCCGAAAAACTCTGAATGACATCGGTCAAAAAATAGCTTGGTCATAGTCGACCAAAAAAATGCTAGCCAACGTTGTCCAAAAATAGCATTGACCAACGTCGATTGAAAAACATCATTAGTCGATTGTTTTAAATTCATGAATATTACTTAAAAAATATATTTTGATCTTATTTTTTAATAGCAAAATTTATTCATTTTTAATTAAAGGTGTATATACTTTTATTTTCATACTTTACATGTACGTGAGTTTGTGCTTAATTGAATCCTACAGACTAATTTGTAAGGTAATGATTATATATTCTTATACACTCTATATTGGTCTTATCTTTAATAGATGTGAGACTTAGAATTTTTCCAGTACATGCCTCACACTAGGACTTTAGGGTTGGTGCATGGATAATATAGTGGACAACTCATAATTAATATTAGATCTAAGATAGACTCTTATAGCATATATTAGAATTTATAAGGTTGAGTTAGGCTTGTAAATCACATTCTAAGTTGATATCAGAATTTGTACCAGATCTATTAAAATGATCATCAAGTGTTGTGCACAAACATGAGGGGATGTATTGACAAAAAAAAACTCAAGTCTCACATTGATTAAAGATAATGCTAAGATAGAGTATATAAGTGAAGACAACCTTCACCTTTCATGCCGTTGGCATATTAAATACTACAAAAGTATATAAATCGTTTGTGGTTTGGGATGTAACTGATCATCATAGTTTTATGTGTTTACCTCTTGTAGCTTTCAACTTGGTTAGTTGACTCTTTATTCTTAGCAAATCTTTCAAACTATCTCTTAAGGGGGAATGAGTAAGGTGTGTGGTCACCTCTCTATTTTCTAGGTTTTCTACCTCTCTGTTAATGACCTAAGTAGGAGCATTTATATTAGCCTTTGGACTCTTCTCATAGCCTCAGCCCAATTGGGCTCAACTAAAGAGCATAGGCCCAACACATGCAAGATTTGTTGGATTGAGTTAGGCCTTAACTCAAATTTTAAGAGTATAATTTATTCATTATGGACTAACCAAATCCCTTTATATATCTTAGTCTGTGTTTGTTTGGACATTGGAGAGTTGATTTTGGATCCAAAATTGGTTTTGGATACATTTTCACATGTTTGGTTTGACGTTGGAGAAGAATTCATAATTGATTATGGGTTGAAGCAACTTTGAGTAGCTTCTGCATTGGATCCAAAATTTTATACTAAATTTTACTCCTAACTTGATTTTATAATAAAACATTCAAACATAAATCCCATCACTTCAAAATAAATTTTAACCAAAATAAATTTTACAAAATCAATTATGTTGAGATAATTGGTCTAATATTCTGTTTTAGTTTCAATAATTTTGATATAAGGTCAGATCTTGTTAGTTGGGACCAACTTTATATAATGGGTACTTGATAGTTTTGACTGTTAGTTTTTCAGTTCGACATATCAGAAATACAATTAATATTTTTCTCTTCTTTTATATTGGTTTTTCTTTGGTTCAGCACAACAAGTGGTATCACAAGCCTAAGGTTGCGAGATTGGAAGAAGAACATGGTAATGGAAAAGATGGAAATCGAGAGGTTCACAAGATTAGATGATTTCAGTCTTTGGTGAGTAAAGATGAATGTATTGCTTGTTCATCAAGGCTTGGACACTACATTATCGAAAGAAGTAATCATGAAGCTTGAAGAAAAAAGGCGTGATGATGTGTTAAAGAAAGCCCACAGTGCAATCTTGCTCAATCTTGGAGATGAAGTTCTTCGCGAGATGGCAGAAGAGAAGATTGCCATGAAAATCTGGGCGAAGTTAGAGACTTTGTATTTGAAGAAGTCTCTAGCCAATAGGTTATATCTCAAGAAATGATTGTATACGCTGCAGATGGAGGAAGAAAAATCTTTGAAGAAGCATATGAATTATTTTAATAAAATCATCTTATATTTGAAGAGTATTGACATGAAAATAGATGACGAAGACCAGGCAATTATCTTGTTAAGTTCTTTTCCAAATATATTCGAGCATTTTGTTGACACAATGTTGTACCGGAAGGTGTCTCTTATGATGGTAGAAGTTAAGACATCACTAAACTCGAAGGAAATCCAAAAAAACATTGACTCAAAGAAAGACAAGGTTGCTGAAGGGCTATTCACAAAGGTAGGCAAGAGAAGAAGGATTTCAAGCTGAAGAAATCATCAAGATTGAAGTCCAGAGGCAAGAAAAGGAGGTGCTTCATCTGGGATAAGGAAAGACACTTCAAGAAAGATTGTCTGGACAACAAAGATTGGTCAAATGAGCGGAACAAGCACATGGAAATGTAGTTGTGGCTTAAGACGGTTATGACACTACTAAAGCCTTGTCAATTACAAATCAAGACTCTCATAAAGAATGGATCTTGGACTCTAGATGTTCATTCCATATGAGCTCAAATAAGGACCGGTTTGAGACATAGAGGAAAATTGATGGAGGATCAGTGTTGTTAGGAAATAACAAAGCTTGTAAGGTGGTTGGAATTGGTTCTATAACGCTGAGAATGTATGGTGGAATGGATATGGTGCTATAAGATGTTAGACACATTCCAAAACTCAAAAGGAATTTAATTTCTCTAATAACTTTGGATCTAGGAGGATATGTCTACAAGTGTGATCAATTCAATGTTAAGTGTGAAAAAGGTCACTAGTTATCATGAAAGGGATATAGAAGAAAGCACTATACTTTTTTGTTGGTCAAACAGTAGTTTCTGGGTCTGCAAAAGCAACCATCACATTTGGTGTTGCAACCAAACTCTGGCACCACAGATTGGGACATATTAGTCTGAGGGGGATGGATGAATTGGAAAAACAAGGAATGTTTGGACATGACAAGATCGAGCCATTAGAGTTCTATGAGCATTGTGTGATGGGAAAAACAATTAGATTAAAGTTTTCCATTAGTGTGCATTCTAGTGGAGGAGCTCTTGACTATGTGCATTCAGATTTGTGGGGGACATCAAGGACTGAATCTTCTGGTGGAGCAAGGTATTATCTATCCATAGTTGATGATTATTCCAGAAAAGTTTAGGTTTATTTTCATAAACAAGAAAATGAAGTTTTCAAGAAGTTTAAGAAATGGAAAGATCCAGTTGAGGCTCAAACATGAAATAAGGTGAAGAAACTTAGGACTGATAATGGCCTTGAGTTTTGTGAGGAAGAATCCAGTCAATTTTGTAGAGAAAATGGAGTGGTAAGGCACAAAATCGTGAGAAGCACACCACAACAAAATGGTTTAGCCGAGAGGTTCAATAGGACCATTCTTGAGCGTGTTAGATGTATGCTAAACCATGTTGGACTACTAAAGAGTTTTCGGGTCAAGGCAATGACCTCAATTGTATTGCATCAATTGGTGTCCATTTGCAACTATAGGGTTCAAGACACCATAGGAGGCTTAGAGTAGCAAGAAGGTTGATTTTTATTCAGAATTAAAGGTTTTTAGATGCATTGTTTATGCTAATATTAAGCAAGACAAGCTAGAACCAAGAACATTAAAGTGCATCTTCATTGGTTAACTTGAAGGAGTTAAAGGCTACAAATTATGGTGTTTGGAGCCTGGGTAGAAGAAATGTTTGATTAGTAGTGATGTGGTGTTTAATGAACATGAAATGGAAAATTTGGCGAAGCCATAGAGGCAAGAAACTCATGAGAAGTATGAAAATCAAGTGATTCAAATTGAGGTGGAGCCTGCTATTACAACTAAACTTGAAACTACAACTCATAGACAACAACAAACACCAGTACATATGGTTCAACAAGACCATGATGTTGAAGAAAGGTTTGTTCAGAATTATAGCTTGCAAGGGATATAGAAAGAAAGACACACAAAGAATCACAGAGTTATGGAGATGTTGATCTCGTTTCATTTGCTTTTACAATAGGATTAGAGCTTGATTAACATGGAGAACCCGAGTCTTATGCTAAATCCATGAAGAGTGAAGATAAACATAGCTGGTTGGAAGCTATGAAGGAGGAAATGGCTTCAACGGAGAAGAATCAAACTTGGATTTTCGTAGACAAGCCCAAAGAACAAAAGTCTGTTGGAAGCAAATGGATTTTCAAGAGGAAAGAAGGAATTCCTAGTGTTAAGGCACAATTCAAGGTTGGACTAGTAGCATGTGGTTAAACTCGAAGAAAAGGGGTATATTTCACATAAATCTTTTCACCCGTTGTCAAGCAAATCTCTATGAGGGTGTTACTTACAATGATGGCACATTTTAACATGGAACTTGAACAAATGGATGTCAAAACGACCTTCCTTCATGGAGAGTTAGATGACACCATTTATATGAAACGACCAGATGGTTTTATCAAAGAAGGAACTAAGAATCAAGTGTGTTTGTTGAAGAGATCATTGTACGGTCTTAAACAATCACCAAGGATGTGGTATACGCGTTTTGATGAATATATGATCAAGATTGGATTCTCAAGAAGTAAGTATAAATGTTGTGTTTACTTCAAGGGTCATGGAGTTGAGAAACCAATTTACTTGTTGCTATATGTTGATGATATGTAGTTGGCCAGTCAAAGTATGGAAGAAATTGCAAGGTTAAAAGAGTTTCTAAATTCTGAATTTGAAATGAAGGATCTCAGGCAAGCTAAAAAATAATTGGCATGGAGATTACAAGAAAAAGAGACAGAAAGGAGTTGTATCTGTCTTAGGAAAGTTATATCAAAAAGGTTCCAAACAGATTTGAGATGATAATTGCAAAGTCAGTTGTCACTCACTTGCTAAGCATTTCAAGTTATCTAATGCAATTGGAAGTATCATGTACAAAATGGGGTGTTGTAGACCAGATTTATCTTATGATACAAGTGTTATTAGTAGATTTATAGTGAATCTAGGCAAACCACACTGGGAGGCTACAAAGTGGGTTCTGAGATATCTTTGTGGGACTATTGGTATGGGGCTAAAATATGTCAATCAAGGTGGAGTTCCAAAGATAAAAGGTTTTGTTGATTCAGATTTTGCAGGAACATTGATATAAGAAGGTCCATAACTCACAATGTTTTCTAAGTCTTTGGGAACATAGTCAGTTGGAAAGCTAACTTACAAGCAGTGGTAGCTTTGTCATTTACTGAAGCTGAGTATATGACAGCTTGTGAGACAATAAAGGAAGCTTTAGAGGATTAGTTTCAAAATTTCTTTTGGAAGAAAAGTCAGAAACTATCTCAATATTATATGATAATCAAAGTGTAATTTGCTTATCAAAGAATCCAATACATCATGAGAGAACAAAGCATGTAGATGTGAAATTTCATTTCATCAAAGATGTGGTGGCAAATGGGTATATGATCATAGAGAAAGTGACAACTGAGGATAATGCAGCTAATATGCTTACTAAAGTATTACCTTGTGAGAAATTCAAATATTGTTTGAAAATGTTGAATGTTACAAATGTTGAATAAGAATATGTAATAGAAGAATATATGACTAAGGTGGCGATTGTTGTATAATTGGTCTAATATTATGTTTAGTTTCAATAATTCTAATATAGGGTCAAATTCTTTTTGTTGGAACTGACTTTATATAGTGGGTACTTGAGAGTTTTGATTGTTAGTTTTTCAGTTTGATATATCAGAAATATAATTCATATTTTTTTCTTCTTTTTCTATACTGATTTTTCTTTGGTTTTGCACAACAAATAAATCAATTTCCTTAATGTCTATCCAAAGACACACTTAATTAATTTTTGAAACTGAATTTTGATTAATTTTATTTGGGACAAGAAAGTCGAGGACTAGCAGCCTAAATTTTTTTGGGACACTTAATTAATTTCGTCATATACTTGTTGGAAGTTTCTTGAAGCAGTCTCTATTGAATGGCTGGTCCAGTTTTGTCATTTGCAGTTGTATGGATCCAATGTATTTAGAGTATTTAATTTTTATATATAGAAATAGTAAAACACATGCATATAAAAAGTGTATATATGTATTGTCTTGTAAACGTGAAAATATTCTTATGCTCTTGTGAAGCTATTTATATAATGTTTAAGACCAAACGGTTTGACTCGTTTGATTGTGTGGGTTGTTGTAGTTAATAATCTCATCTCATGACCACATCACGATCAAATAACTTCGGATAAAATTTATCAAAATCCAATAGTTACTAATCACTCAAAGTTGAAACTTCTAAGGTAGGGAATGTATTTTTATATTGTAAATTGTACAATTAAAAAAAATCATTTTCTTTATTATTTTAGTTAAACATTTTAAGCCTTTTCATTTTTTTTTTCTCTTATGAAGATTTACTTCATACACTACTTTTGCAACTACGGTACTTGAAAAAAAAATCTCTCAAATTTCAACAATTTGGAAGCACTTTCTTTTTATCTTTATTAATATATTTGATATTTTAACTGTTTACTTCTTGTAATTTACCGTCTTTTTATCATTATCTCTAAATCAAAATTCAAATGATTGTTTTCTTAAAATTTGTCAATAGATAAAATTAACTTATATCATAATTTTAATTATTCATTAGAAATCTAAAATATAATTTAACTATATATATAACGTTTAATTATAGTATGATTTATATATTCAAAAGTATTTATTATTATAAGTTTAAATTATAAAAAA
>PYAF01002687.1:95167-137664 GCA_007407185.1 Glycine tomentella | reverse complement strand
AAATTACAATATTATGCCTAATTCCTTATATGATCTTTAAACAACTTAATATATAATTTTAATTAAATTATAGATATTATGACTAATCTATAATTAATTAAAATTATAAAGATCACTTAGACATAAAATTTAATTATATGAGAATAAATCATATTATGCACTTCAAGATCAAGATATAATATAATGATGAATAAAATTCTCATATACAATTGCATAATTGAAATATAATATTATGTATTTGATTTAATATATATGCATATAATAAACTCTTCCATAATACATTCATGCATAAAACAAATCAAAATTCTACAAATTTCAAAATTAAACAGGAATGCATGAAATGTATAAAATGCAAAAATAGCGAGTAAATATCAAATAAGTTGCATTAGCCTAGCCAGTACAAAAATGTTTTTTATTATTATTATTATTATTATTATCACTAGTGTTCATCATCTTCAACCTTGAACTGGGTCACTTTGACCCAATTGCGACCCACAGACCCGAATTAAAAATCCAATGGTTTTTCAGCCTTTTTCAACACCGAAATCCATGTTTTAATTTACATAAAGCTTAGAAACTCAATTTCCATATGATTCCAAAGCTTCTTAATAATTAAAACGTTCACATAAAATACTCATATTTTAATAAAATAATATTTCACATATATGAGTGTCAAACAAAAGCAAGGCAGCGGCAATAAATGGGCTCTGATACCAAATGTAAGAAAAATTAAATAATCTAATCATGCTTATACACAAACAACATAAGCAATTAGATTAAGTGCGGAAAAATTAAGATCATAAATACCTCCCGCCATTGCTCACGATTTTGAGTCTTTGGATTGCACTGAAGATCTCTCTTGAGTTTTCTAAACTCTAATTCTAAAGCACTAAATGGTGTATATGTTGATGTATATAGAATAACGTTGCAAAAAAATAAGAGACGTAGATAGTGGTTAATTTCCTGAATTATTGATGGTCATTATCAGGTTGATTACATATATTTTGTAATTTCAAAATAAAAACCAACATACACAACATAAATGTGTTTTAGTTGTAGATTATTTGTATATGCACAATAAAATTATGTTTCCATTATGTATTTCGAATGAACACACAACGAAAACTCATTTTCACGGTATGTATGCAATTTTTTTTTAAATGTTTACATATATTTTTAAAATTATGTGGCAGATGTATATATTGTTTGTATTAATTATGTAAGTTATAACATTTTTTATGTTATGTCTCTTTAATGTTATAAGAATAATGTTTTTTTTTTGTTAAATTATGTTTGTACTTATTTAAATTTAAAAGTTGTATATATTTATTAATTTTTAAATATTTATTGATTAGTTAATGTTTTCTAAAATTAATGATTTTTGCCAAATTTTTATTAACATGGATTTTTTAGTTAATGCTTTTTTAAAGTTATTTTTGTTAATTTAAATGTTCAATATATATAGAGAGAGAGGGGGGGGGGGGAGAGATTTTTAATATTTGAATGTTTAATATATTTTTTAATAAATTATTAATTGAATTTAAATATGTTTGATTAATTATTAATTGTACATTTAAATTGAACACAAATATTATTATTGTTGAATTAATTGTTAAAATATTTTCTATTGTTCAATTAATTTTAAATTTTATATTTAATTGTGAATTTTTGTGCGTGCGGATTTTCATGGATTGTACAAAGTGGTCATCATACGTTTCTAAACGTGACCTCCTGCTACCTCTGATTTCTTCTAATGGATTTAGGTTCATGAGGAAATTCAAACAAAACCCACTCGAAAGTTGGTATTAGGGGGGTGTTTCTTAGGTGATGCGATTTGGTTCTGTTTATTGTTAACAAATTATCTAAACCAAACATAAAATTATATGCAATTTAGTTTGAATATAATATTGAATTTGAATCAAACTAAACCAATTTTTCTTAGTTTGATTTGGATTGATTTTTGCAATTTTTAATATTTCTAATTTTATCTTTATATGGTTTTTAAAAATATTTAATTTAACTAACAAAAAAAATGACACTAACAATACCAAACATTCAAAACCTTATTTAGACATCATAGCCCAACAATACCTAATAGGTTCATATGCATTTAAAAATTTGATGTGTTTTGACTTCTTGTATATAAATTATATGAAGTAAAAACTAGAAACTAATGCTCTAGTCAACACACACAAATATATATAGTTAAGCTCAAATTACTTAGAAAAATTTGTAATTCAATCTTATATATTTGTGTTTTACATGTAAGAAAACAAAATAGATTACATTTAGAATGTATTATAATTCAATCCTATATGCAAATAATAAATATAAATAAATATTTACAATTTGATTTTGTTCCGCAAACACCCACAGCAATCTGATGAATTGATCGATTGATTCAAAAATCAATCTAAATAAATCTAAAAATAAAAATATTGGTTTGGTTTTGGTTTTTGGTTTTTTAAGCGGTTTTCGATTTTATTTTTGGATGGATTTGGATTTAAACACTCCTTATTGGTATCATATCACTATTGTAATACACGATAACAAGAAATCCTTGCAGTTTCTTATGAAAATAGTGAATTTGAACCAAATGAGCTACCTAAGACCACTGTTGTTGTTTTATAGAGGTTGTATTGTTCACTCATCAGTCAATTATCACAATCTTTGTACTGTGATGTAGAAAAAATATCAATTAAGATTACACCGACAAAATACACAATTTAGATTGCATCAATTTTTACGAGAGTATTGCTCACATATTGTTCTATGTAACAGATAACAAAGAGGTCTAGATTCACCCTAAAAGAATTAACGATCCACATCATATCAATACATAGGCATTAACTACTCACATGCCTATCAATAATTAAAATATCAAACATTTAATATTCACATTAAAAAAATCCTTCAAAAATATAAAAACAAATCAAAACACACAACATAATCATAATTTTGTTGTGTATTACCCGACAAACACGACAAAATTATATTTTTCGTTGTGATAAATCGGATTTTGACAACCTTTTTGTGTAGTTCTAGGCTTATTATATACAATTATGATATAAATTGTTGGCAAAACTTGTGGTTTACAGCTAGTTATGTTAGACATGAGAAAAAGGACTCAAAACAAGCTAAAAAACCTAGACTCTTACTATTCATCACAGTTGTGACCAATCATCATGGTCATGATCAAACTTGGGTATCATCAAAGCCATGTTGATTTCATCATGGCTCAATGTCGAAAAATGTGGGAGGCTCATCAAAGCCCTGATCATTTGATCATGGCCCAACATCGGAAAAGTTACGAAGTTCATCAAAGTCATGATATTTTGATCATGGCACAATGATTTGGATACAAAGGACCACCACGACTTTGATGAATCCATCACAGCCGTGATGAGGACACACTGATGTAAAATAACTTAACATAGTTCCATAAATAGCCTCTTTTAGACCATAGGTTTTTAGTCTTATAATCTTTTGCGGATTTGAGATTTCTGAGAGAGCAAGAGCGCCTGTAAGAGTCCTTAGCCCTAGCGAAGCTCAAATGTTACAATTGGGAAGGTTCCTCACGCGCATTCCAATCCTCTTGATATGTTTGCGTTTCTCTTAGGGATTTCTAGTGTATTCATCATGACTATGAGTGGCTAGTGATCTCTAGTATGGGGATTATGATGGAACTGTGCCTTGAACCCTTTCTTAATTTTAAATAGATTCTTGATGTATTTTAGTTAATTGATTTCCTTCTTTGCTTTTAATTTCTATACGGAAATGGTCATTCTAATACATAATTGATTGTATTGTAGTGATCATGCGCATTTAATTGGTAGATCTATATAGTGGGTACGTTAAGTTAGTACTCTCAAGTGCTCTTATTAGTCTTTTGAATACTGCATGCGTATGTTGTTCAGCCAAAGTCCAAACTCTGTAATTTGCTTTTGACAAAATACTGGTGATATTGATCATAGTGTTGCATTGAATTTGACACTTGACAGCGCAAGTTAAAGAAATGAATACAGTAAAAAAAGAGAATGAAAGTACCATTGTCATCACAGTGTAACTCAGTGATGACAAAACTGAAAGTAATGCTGCTGCAATCTTGTCTGCTTCCAGATTCAGCTACACATTTGAGACATGTTTTCTTGATTTTCTGTGTCTAGAAAACCACATCATTAACCGGTTAAGCCAACTAGGGTTAATCGACATAAAAGGTGAATTAAAGTGAGCTTTCGTGTTAAAGTAAAAATGATTACTCATTTCATTTTGAGATTCTGCCACCAACTAAAAACTTATTGCTCATTATTCTTTTTTAATATGTAAATAATTATCCTTGATGAATGGGAGCCGATACAAGAGAATTATCAAAATAAAGGGAAGGTTTTGTCTATAAAAATAACCTATGACCCTCCATTAAAAACATGCTTTCCAGAGACAGACTAGAAAGCTATTATTCTCTTATCTTTTTGTGAGCATCTTTTTAATATCCAAGTGATTTTAAGGATATTGTGTTAGTGGTTTGTGTTCGATAACAATTGCTAGCTACTAAATCAATGGCTACTAGAAGGATATATGCTTTATTTCACTGTATTTTATTTTAAAATATATACATGATAATTTCTTATTACAAATACTACTCTTTATCCTGAATGGTTAAACATTATGTTAGAACCTCTATGTGGTGCTGGAAAAATGGAAATGGAATATTCTTTACTACTTTATACATTTTTTCTTTTAGCTTCCAAGTTAATCAGTAACCATTCTATTTTAACCATATGTTTCCCTTAAAAGCAATACAATAAGATTATATGATGAGTTTGTTTAAATTTATTTCTTTATAAAAATACTTATTTTAATAAAATAAGTTGTTTTCTATTTTCTTAATGTATTTATTTGAATTGTTTATGCTTAAAAAAGTTATTTTCTACTTATTTTTAAAATTAAATCTTATCTATTTATTAAAAACTTTTTTAAACACTTATTTTAAAATTATTATTTTTAGTTTAAACAAACCAACTCATAATTCAAACTTGAGTAACTAGCTATGGCACACATACACTAAACACAAATTTATGATCAAGAGTAGACCAGCTCAATTACAAGATAATCAGTTTAGTCACACTCCAAGAGCCTTTCTCATTATTTAATTGAATGTTGTTTAAAAATTAAAAGCAGCACGTGTATCCCATACCAAAAAGTAGGAGTTGCTAGCTAAAATATGTTCAAGTCCTTGAAAATCTTCTACTCGAGAAAAACATGATAAGAAAGCAAATGAAGAAACGGCGGTTCCGAAAGTTAGAACTTTTCTTTAGCTTTTTCTTAACTAAGTAATTAGTGTGGAAATTGGGCCATGCAAATCCCTCACATGTCTAACAAAGTCAAATGCTTCAGATGGAAGAACAATGGAGAACAGTGGTGAAGTTGTTTTGAGTTACAAAATTGGTAATCGTTAAATCAAATTAACAAATGAAAATTAATTGGCCAAAACAGTATATCAGAATCACCTGTGAGTTTTGTCCATGTCTTCATTATTTTATTTAGTAATTAACCAATCACAAATTAACGGGTAATTAAGTCAAATTTATATTTGTAAATAATTTTCATACCATTTAACACTCTTGTATGAACTAAACATGCGTTTAAGTGCTAGTTGACGGACTGGACTGGCCGTGAGCTGGTAAATATTGAAGTATTTCGTTTTTGATACATGAAAAAATAGTACTATATGTTTGGTTTAATTTAAATTTTAAAGTTCGGTTTATTTTAAAAAAAAAATTCTAAAAAAAAGGAAAAAGTAAAAATATTTATTTTTTAAAAATAAGTTGAGTTACGCAACACTAGGTTTGGTTCATGTAAATAACACCAAGTTTTTTATATAGATAGGATAGGTGACATGTCTTGACTAATTTTAAAGTGACTATATTATATTTTTAAAATATTAAACAAAATATACTTTTGGGTAAATATATGTAAATTGATCTCATATGAAAATTTTAATTTTAATTCTTGAATATGTAAAAAGTGTGACATATTAATTCTTCAGATAATTTAATGATAAATTAGTTCAAAAAATTTGTAACTTAATACTAAATTGGTTCTAAAAAATATAAACTTATTCTTAAATTAATCCTTGAAAATTATAATTTAATGAAAATGTAATTTTATAAATTTAATGACAAAATCAATCTATCATACTTTTTGTATATTTGAAGACTAAATTTGAATTTTTCATTTTTATGAACTAATTTATCTCTGTCTCACATTTTCAGGTATAAAAATAATATTTACCTTATAAAAATATAACATTAATACTTAATACTTTTATATAATAACTAAAATAATTATAAGAAGTTATTGTAGAAAAATATGAAATTATAGAATGCACTCTCTTAACATACATATAGTATATATTTTTATGCTTTTAATATCAACGAAAAGGTTGTACAGACTGTAACCAGAATATTAGAAACTAATTTAGAATATATATATATATATATATATATATATAGTAAAATTGAAAATTTTCAATGTTAAATGTAGATAATGTGATATAAATATTCTTTTTTACCTTTGGAAATTGAAAAGGGATATATGGGTGGCATTGATGAAGTTTGTAATAAGATGCTTCTCGTACTTGTCATGGGTGTTACTTCAAGGCTAATATTTTGCAAGATGCTTCCTGAGGTTGTTTTTTATGACTACATTGCTTGTGCAACAATTTTTTTTTACCTTCTGGTTATGTTGTTTCCATAAGGACTTGGTGGCTTTTGCAAGTTTATGCTTCTTAGTACTTGCATATCTTCTTCTAAACCTACAACTTCTGGTGTGGATGCTTCTGAATAGTGTAGACATATGTGTCTTATTCTTTTTTTTTTTTTTCAGTTCTGCATCTTCTGGTGGTTCTAAAGTCATGTGTAGCTTTTGATCATACTATCCTCTTAATTGGAGCCAACTTCTGGTAATGTTTCTCATCATTCATAATTTTTTTTATCTTTTTTGCACTTTGATCTTGGAAAGCATGATTTAATTAGAAGAGGCAGCTACCACATGACTCTAATACAACCACTTCTTTCTAAATATAGCAAAGCTAAATGGGCCAGTTTTCATTAGTAATTATTTAATTTAGTTGAAGAACAAATATTAACTCCAATAGTTTAACAATGTTGGAGCAAATTAAAAGTACCATGGATGTTACCAAACATAAAAGTTGCAAGTCATTTCATCATATGGGTGATGTGTAGTGGTACTAATTGAGATGTGAATTAATGATAGAATTAACCATGCCTTCTATTTGAGAGACATGTAGTCTTTAAGTCAATTGTTGATGATTAATGATTAGTGGACTTACCCTTTGCTTCATACTATGCATGTTTCTTGGGACACATGAGGAAACAAATAAAGATTATAGCGAGTAAGAAATTAATAAAAAGTGAGTTCTGGCTAACCCTGGATACAACAACAATGTGCCATTACGATTGCCCTGCTTAGCTTTTATTTCCCCTGCCAAACAAATGCATGATTGCTTATGGGCCACAGACACGTCCTGGGTACATTCAGAAGCAAAAATTAACTTAAAAACAATATAAATGAAACCGATCAAAAAGTTCAATGAATTAATTAACCGAAGCAAATATTAATTGCACCGCATGGTAGCTTTTGCAGTTGTGACATTGAATCCTTGATTTCCTCAAATAAAAATAATGTTCTAATGTAGAAAACAATTTATAGACACCAAATATTAATTAAATGTAAAGGAAAACAAAATACACGTGTAATTAATAATAATATTTTCCATTAAGAAAAAGTTGTGAATAATATTTAGACTAAATTATAATTTTACATCCTTCTTTTTTCAAATTATTAATTTTGGTTCTTCTAAAACTTTATTGTAATATTTGATCACTTAAATAATCTTCAAATTTTGAGATTCCTCCATTAATTGTTATGGGTTAACTATTATGTTATTGACATTGATCGTTTATTTAAATGGTTTGACATGTTTAAGATAAGTTTATTAAAATATAAATATTATTATTGTTTAATTTTAATTGAATTAAATCAAAATTAATAAAAAAAAAACAAAAAAAAAATTAAGCCCTCTGCTCCAAAATTCCTTACAATTCACCATCATCTTTCTTTGAAATCTTAATGTTTTCCCTCTTCCCCAACACTTAACTTTTGTCGAATCCGTTTCTCCATCGAACACGAACGCAGCCATTGCTCCTTCTCCAGCGATCTTCGCCGTTAACTTCACCGGCACCAGCGACAATCGACGAGTTTTTGGAGCAATGCTTTAAACAATAATCATGTTTATATTTTAATAAACTCATTTTAAACATGTATTTAAATAGATAGTCAACATGAATAACATAATGATCAACACATAAAAAATAATAGAATAATCAAAACCGTAAAGTTTAAAAATTATAGAGACCAAATATTATAATAAAATTTTAAGGACTAAAATCACAAATTCAAGAAAAGAGAAAGCCGAAAATTACAGTTTAACTTAATATATAAAAATATTTCTATATTATTGCTCTTTCAATATTTAGCCGTTGGCCAAAATTTATCATTTAACAAAATTATAATAAATATATATTGTTTACATAGTATTTGTTTTATATTATATATTTATTTTATTTTATCATTTTCTTTTTTATTGTATAAAAACATATACTTTATTTATAAATATAAATTCACTAATTACAACTTAGAAAATGGTAAATAATAACACGTTTTTTATGTTTACTAAAGATAATCTACGAAATATAATTTTTTTATAAAATAAAATCATAATAAATACAGTCTCTCTCAACAAAACATTTTTCACACTTAAGCCATAAATTAAACTTATGTTAACATGCGTTATGTGTATGTTTAGTTTAGTTTAGTACGGGGGAGAATTGATTATGAATTCAAATTAATTTAAATATATTTTTATATGTTTGGTTTTATGTTGAAAAAGAATTTAAAATTAATTCTGATTTCAAAATTAATTATAAATTAAAATAATTTGTGCGTTGGATGCAAAATTTTATATTAAATTTTATCTTACAATTAAAAATTCAAAAATAAATAACATCATTTTAAAATTAATTTTCACTTAAATTAATTTTGTGAAATTAATTCCATTAAAAATGACTTTTATTAATTTCCATCCGAAGTTCCAAACAATCACTAAAGATTCAAATTATAGCAGCATATATCTTTGTATTAAAAAGTAATTAAAAAAAAAAAAAAACATCGTCAACAGAACTTTACAACGGAAGTGTTGTTGACTAAAGGGGGAGTGGCAACGTGAAAAATGAAAAAGGAGAAAAAAATCGCAATCCAAAATTTCAATGCGGGACCCATTCTCATCTGCTATAAATAATCAATCATTTTACTCCAAACCGAAAAGTCGCGAAACCCCGCGGAAAGCACCCACACTCAACACTGTCACCACCGTCTCCATTCTCCAACCTCCATCCCCCTTCTATTTTGTATCTATAAAATCCTCCCAAATCAAAACAAAACATAAAGTTAAGAGTGATTAATTAGGTGTGTCAATTGTCTTAAACTTTCACACCACAATGGTCGACGTAGACCGCAGACCCACCGGTCCGAACCCGGCTCACGCAGCCGGTCTAAGGCGCCTCTCGGCTCGAGCCGCTTCGGTCTCCACCCCCACCGTTCGCAACCGCAACAGCCTTCACTCGTTCTCCGCGCTCTCCGAAAAAGTCATAACCCACCTTAGTAGCTCGGGAATACAACTCCACCCAAGTCACGGCGCCGAGTTCACTCGCTCCGCCGACTCGGATCCCATTCTCAGGAAGCAGAGATCCGTCGCCGAGAGCCACTCCTCCGCCCCCAGATGCCCCGTCCCCAGCTTCTCCCGGCACAGCCTAGATGCCGCCGTGGACCGCCGCCGGAGATCAAAGTGGGTGGAGGGATATGTGGGGTTGATGGGTTCAGTTCTGAGAGAAGGAGGGTGGAGTGAATCGGATATATCGGAAATGGTTTCAGGTTCGGGTTCGGTTCTGTTCGATAATGAAGAGGTTTTGGATGCTTTGGTTTCGAAGGTGGAGAGGTTTTCGGACTCGTTACGAAAATCTGGGTGGAGCTCCGAGGAGGTTAAGGATGCGTTGGGTTTGGATTTGCGACCGGAGAAGAAGGGAGGGAGACCGCCTAAGAAGGTTGCCACTCAAATGGTGGAAAGTTTAGGGAAACTGGTGGAGTCGGTTTCCCGGTCATGATACCTGCAAATTTTCTTCATGGAACCTGAATGATCACATTCTCCCCCAATTACCTTTTTTTATTACAACCTCGAACTCTAACGTGTTAGACATTACTTTAGAAGATCAAGTCCAAATTAATTACGTTTGTTTTGTGTTATTTTGCACGGTTTACTAGGAAGTAGAAACGGGAGGAAATCGCGTTGTAACGTGAAACCGAGCGTACAGTAAATTGCAAATGTTTATTATTAGTACTATAATATTATCGTAGATTCGTTATGTCCTTTATGTATACTTGTGTATATTATGTAAAAAAAAAATCATAGTAAAAATCAACAGTAAAATACTGTGTAACTTAAGAGTTAAGATGTGTTTGTGTTTTTTTTTTTTCTAATTTTAAAATTAAATTTTTTGGCTTGTATCTAGGCATGACACTAGGATTCGAATGTGGATACATGCTCGAGTCCACTCTGATTTTAACGGGAAAAAATCGAATTTATCGAATTCGGGTTTGAATTTTTCCCTGTAGCAAAAAGTGGGGGAGGAGGTGGATATGAAATTGCTATTTTGAACGTGGATTTGTTATTATTTTTTTTGTTATGAAATTAATCTTTTCTTTCAATTTTTAAATAAAAAAGATATATTATTTTTTAATTTTTATTTATTTTAATCAAATAACATGGGCAGGACGAGAAAAATCTATGTCCGATCTCATCCTCGATCCCTTTCGGATTTAAAAATTCATACCTATACCCGATCCAGCGGGATGGAAATGGATATGAATTTTAAAATCCGACGAGCATCAGAGACGAAGTCAAAAATGAGTTTTAAAGTCAAAGATGGAGATGGAAAATACAATATCCACCTTGGAAGAGTTAAGTTGGTTGTGGTTTCTAAAGAACCAATGCACGTATGTCTAGATCTTTCTAATAGAAAAGTGAGGTTTCAAGAGATGTATATTTTGTCTATATTATATGTATATTTTATATAAAATAGTTTTTATCGAACTGGACTAGATTATATGGACAATATAATTGTTTAAAATTTAAATTTAAGATTATTGGTTTGATAAATCTTAAATGACGGATCATGCATATGATTATAGAATACCAAATAACAATAAATCAGAGTAATCAGAGTTATGATTGTGTGTACCTTGTTGAACCATTACTGAATTGAAGAAAGGTTGGAGAAGATGAGGAAACAAGATGCTAGAGTCTTCCTCTCTATTATCTATTCAGATATTGGCAGCTTCAGCAATGGGAGCATTATGGCTCATGAGGCTTTACCTCAGTATATATAGGCTAGAGAGGGGACCTAGCAAAAACCTAATCAACAGTGTGTCTGATGGGTCCACCCATCATAGAAGCTCAGTCAAACACTAATGCCTACACTGCTGCCCAACTAAGCTCAATACCAATAGATGTTATAAGTCCAACACAATATAATCATAATGGGCCAATTAAAATATCAAAATTGGAATATTCATTAATCCAATTAATTTAAAATATAAAATTAATTAATTAATATTGCTCACATAAAAGAAAAATTTCTAACATTGTTAAGTCAAAAGAATGTCGTATCAATTAAATTAATTCAAGCTTGTGATTTCAAGAGAAGTGTGACGGTGTTGTTGTTGTTGTGGGACAAGTATGGTTGATACTTGATAGGAATGAATCGGTGGTCGCGCCAGCAAATAAGAGTATAGTTGTTTTGCTCGCTAGGAAATTTGCGCATGAGATTATTTTAATCGACACGAATTTAACTTGGTAGGTAGTAGGATTAGAAAGGAATTGAGCTAGGTCTTTCTTTTTTCTTTGGTAATTTAATTTGTTTCTAATCTAGCGTGTTGATTTGCTTGGGAAAGGATAACGAAATGAGATTGCTGTGAATGAAAAAGAAGGGACCAAAAAAAGGATAAAATGGCAATGTCTGCGAGAAAAGGGTACCTTCTTTTAATGGGAAAATTTGAAAATTGCCAGAGGTCAGAGAGGAAGATACTCTGAGTGCAATATAAATATTCTTTAGTTTTAAATATAACTTTAAAATTTGAAAAAAGGATACATAATGTTCAGGTAGTCATAAAATTTTACATTATTTAAAAGTTGAGGTAAAAAATTATGTATAAATATACTCTCCTTTCAACTCACCTATATGTTTTTCAAAAACAAAATCATATTGATCAACCAAATTTTTAAACAAACAATATCTTGATACGAGAATTATAACACTATGATCGATTCTTACGAATAAAAAAATATATTAATCTCACAATTTATTTTACAAATTACATCTAAGTAACTATTCACTCTAATATTTTTTTTTTACAAAATGAATTAAATAAATAAACACATCTTTATGTTTCATTAGCATTAATTATTACTAACTTATATTATTATTATTATTATTATTTAATAAAAATACAATACGTGCCAAACAATTTTTTTAAGCACCGGTATTTATAAATAAGCACAAAAAATCAGCTCCAGGTATAGATCTTAATACACCCAATCCTTCATATAAGGATGAAAATGACAAGCATCTCCCCGATAAAGATGGCCCAAGAGACAGAAAAAGGGATTCATCTGTGTTTGACTGAGAAATATGGATATATTTTGATTAATGATTTTTTTTTGGGTCAGAGTCTTAGAGATTACAAATATTTCTAAATTCACTATATTAAAGACTGATATTATTTATTAAGCTTGGTTGTCATCCAAGAGGAAAAATCTAACACATTATAGAAATCAAGATGGTTTATATTCATGTAAATACAATAAAATCTTATATCACTCTTCTTAACTTTTTAAGTTTTCATTAATGATATATAAACATTTTTATAATATATAGATATAATTTAATATTATTTTTATCCGATCATATTGTTTATTATATTTGAACTTTTTTACACTTTTTTTTTATCTCGTTATCTATCTTTTATAAACATTTTTTTGTATATTTTACATGGTGATCTGGGATGTGATGGGAAAAGGAAAAGACTTAGCTAGCCAGAGCCAATTGTTTGTCATTTTAATTTAGTTCCTCCAACGGCAAGCTATTTATGAAGCGAAAAAAAATAATGGCTTGTATATCGTTCCCTTAAATTGTAGTAGTATTTTATAAACTCGAATCAATTTAAATGAATAATGAATAAATTCTCATTTCCTAACTTTATAACTCTATCCTTTACTATAGAGATATTGAATCCAGGAGGATGGGAAAGAAAGAGAGGAGCCACGTGATTGGGCTGGTTGTTGGGGAATAAGAAGTGAAGCTGAAATGTAAATTTTTCTGGTTTGGACTGTTGTCATGTTTTTGCAAACAATTGTGGGAGCATAACACTTAATTTAAGTAGGTGCTCGTGTGATGGGGCGTGCGATTAATACAGGAATAAGGTGCATAGGATTTGGTTTGTTCCTTTCATTTTCAAATATTTTGCTATCTAATTACTTGTTACGTGGCATTATGATTTGACACGCGTGATTATAGCTCACATATAATTAATGTACACACTATTAATTTTTTTAAAAAAATTAATGCAGAGAAATCCACCATGCCATGTTAACTGAAATATGAAATTTAATCCTCATCCAACAAGACTATGATTTTTTTATTCACACAAACTTAACTATTTTTTAGAGATCAAAAATATTATTTAAGAAAAATAATTATATTCAAATAAAACTATTAATAACAAAATTCTCTATCAAAATATTTTGAGTAAATTACACTAATATTTCCTATATTTTTTTTTCAAATTGCACTCGATACTCCTCATTTTTTGCACCCTACAAAAAACTCTTTAATTGTTTAGTTCGCATTTCACCTATACCTCATCCCTCCTAAATACACAGATTAATAATTTAACAGAAAGTAGGCATATGTTGGTCACATGACCTTTAATGAAAATTTATGACTAAAATACCATCATCTTCTTCCTCAAAATCACATTTTGGATTTTACAAACCTTCTTCTTGAACAACCCTTCTTCACTTACCACCACCACCACCTCCCTCTCCTCTTCCCTCTCCCACGATAGCATCTCTTCCTCCTTATAATCGTCATCGCCTACCAACACGACGTTCGGGTGCATCCACTCCTGTCAAAGCAACCACCACCGTAGCCACCATAGTCATCGCCGCCACCACCATATCCACCTTCACCACCTCCTCGTCTCCCGTCGTAGTTTCGACCATCATTGTTGTGTCTGGTTCCCTGTACACTAGCGTCGTCAGGGCCAGTGATATCAACAACCTTGGTGCATCCGCGAGAGTCAGATTTAAGAGAGGGGTATCAGGTGCAATTTGAGAAAAACACACGGAGTACGAGTGTTATTTACTTTAACAGACAATTTCGTTTGCTTATATATTTCAATTGACGTTAGTTAACGGCGTTAACAGGGGGGTAATAGTAATGTATAAAATGGAAGGGGTATCATATATGTACAGTCCAAAATAGTAGAATAACACGTGGCCACTTCATAAATGTCAATGTACACGTGGCCACCATCCATGTCAGCATTGCCTCATTAATAGGCGCTTATTCAGTCTCCGGGTGTCAACCCAGACACAATGTCCGGGTTCCTTGTCAATACCGCTACAGGAGCACGGACGTCGACACTCTACAGGAGCGTGGACATTAGTAATATTGTCTCTCCTTGTTAACTGCCTATCTATATGCAAGGATATTCAAATAAGTGTAACCACCTTATCTTATCATATCTCAACAAGTTATCTACTAATTGTTACTTATCCACACGTAACACTATATCTACAAGGTACACATTATCTCTTATTCAAATTAAGACAACTGCTTGCTATTATCTGTTATTATTATCTTTTCAACAAATTATCTATAAGCAATGGTCCAAGGCCCACTCCACGCTATAAATACAATCCTCCATGTTCTCCCTACTCACTCCACATTCCATACACACTTAACACACATTCACCATCTCATTCTCATTTGGTATTCTCACATAATACCCCTCTCTCTTTCTCTCACATACACTTGAATGCATTACTCAAGTTCCTTATTCTCCATATACTAGGCCGAGTCCACACTTGGTCATCTTTATAAATTTAATGTTCTGACTTGAGCGTCGGAGTGTTTTTTCTTTGTTTTGCAGGTCCCTCCTCTAAGCAAAGCCCCACTCTACTCCAGCGACACAGAATTTGGGGTCCATCAAGGCCACAGCAAGTCCACACGTGGAATTTCTAGATTTTGGCAAGAACAATATACAATTTGGTAAAAACACAGGAGATGCAAGTGTAATTTACTCAAATATTTAACAAAAATGTATATACAAAATTCAAGTTTAAAAACTTTAATTAAAGTAACATAACTCATGTTATATAGGTTATGTTCGACAAAACTAACTGAAAAACTAGCTGATAGTTGAAAGTTGATAGCCGCAAGCTGAAAACTAGCTTATTAAATCATAAATATTTAATAAAATTAGTTATTGGAGTAGCTGAAAAATATAAAATGACATATTTAAAAATGATAATAACAAAATTGAATAAATATATCAAGGATGAAAAAAGGAAAAAAATATAAAAGTTAGAATCTAAAATCTAGTGTTTTAAAAAATGATACTTCAAATAACGTTTAAAAAAATATTAAAAATTACTTAAAATTTATTTACCAAATAATCAAATAAAATTTTCAACTAATAAAAAAAATAAAAAAATATTAAAAATCACATAAAAATTTATTTACCGAATAATTAAATAATTTTTTAATTAACTAATAAAAAAATTTAAAACTAATTAAAGTATGTTCCCAAACATACTCTTATTGATGCATAAACTTAAATTCTAGTTATGAATTAGCTCCTTAAAAAAATAGATTAGGTTGTCATGTTATATGATTTTATTGGAGATTGGATGATTGACCAAACTAGTAAAATGTTTACATTTTTGTGTGGACGTGAGAGAGACTAACCCAAGTTTTATATATCTTTCGTAGGAGATTAGACCAAAAAGTGCAAAAAGCAATCCCAAAGTCGATAAATAAATAAAATCCAAAAGTGGAATCAATAATTGACATAGCAAGGATCACTCTCCCAATCTGCATCTGCATATTCATGATGCCACTGTCACCTTATTCTAATCCTTGTTCCTGAGTCATTAGTTCACTCCCAAGTTCTGAACCCAACCGTTAATTATAATACTTAATAATAATATTGGTCACAGGTCAATGATTATGTTCATGTGCACTCACAATCACCGCCTCAAACTCATCCTTTCTCTGCACGTACCTTCATGTGCATCGTTATTTGTTAACATCTATACTGCAACATGTGATTTTTCTTTCTTATTTATTTTTATTATTATCATTATTTATTAAATTACATCATTTAGTTTTTTTCTTTAACTTTTTTTTCACGTCAACCGTGATAAAACAAAAACTAAAAAACAAATGATAAAATTTATAAAAAAAATCCTGAATGGACAAATTTGTAAAATAATAAAAATTGACTGATAAAATTTATAATTAAACTAATAAATTTTAAAAAAATCTCCATTATTAGTTATTAATAACTCATGACTTTAATGTTTATCAACCGTGAATTTATAATTTTTTCCTCATAACTTATTAGTTTTTATTTATGAATAACTTATTTAAACATACATAAATTTAATATTAACCACGAATTTTTATTCACAGTTCACTAAACCATATGAGCGCCGTTTGCCTACAATTGGGGTTGATTATCATCAATTATACTGTTACCGTGGTTACTTAGCCCAGAGTTACGTTTTAACTTTAAGGCTAAAATAAAATATGTTGTTTGCATTTTTTAAATTCGTAAAATATGGATTTCATTTTTACAAAAAATTCCATCCATTTTTTGTGTTAATAAAATTATAATGCGTCATTTTTGACCTAAAACAAGGTTTGGTTATATTTAAACTTACAATTATAATTTTCTACATCGATTATGTATATAACTAATGTAAATGTAACAATTTTTATATTAGTCATATATATAACTGATGTAAAAAGTTATATATGTAAGTAGGGATAATAAAATAAACTCAGATCTTATGGACATATTAAAAGATATCTGTAAGCAGGGAAGGTAATTGTCTGCTTGTTGGGATTGGAGATGAAAACAAGTATTTATCCGCATATTTTTGCGGGAATGGAGGCAGATACAAGTACTATAGTATCCATTACATCCCATATATATTATATATTAGTGTAATTAAAATATATTACTTAATTAAATAATTTATATTATATATATACTTTTATTTAAAAATAATTATATTTTTCTAATTCAATTGGTATTTTAAAGTCAGGGTTCATGCTTTCCAAGTGTTAATGTCATAATTGAGGTTATTGGACTAAGGATGTGTCATATGGATTTTATTTCATATAATCACTTTTATGTTGGGACGGTGGAATACAATTATGATTTTGCTTTGTAAATTTCATGTTAACACTTTTATATTGAGGCCAATATTATCTATATGCTTTCAAATATCATTTTGGTTTTGGATTGACTATAAATCATGAATATTATTTTGAGTAGAATGATAATATTAGATTTAACATATATTATATTATATTTGTTTCATTCTATTTAAAATTTTGAATTATTATTTACTTTTATGTATAAATTTATAACTTTGTTGATTGGTCATAGAGAGTATCATCATCACATGATATCCAAGTTTAATTAAAGTTTTTGTTAAGCGATTAGAACATTAACTTTAAGAATTGTTATGCTAGATGATTTTCTTTTAATGTCATTTATTTATGAACTAAATTTGGAGGAATCATGTTATATTTGTTTGTTTTTAATATTATATTTGTATTATTTAAGAGTGAATTTTTAATATATATTTTTTGATTTATTAACTTTATACATAAGTAAAATGCGGCTATGGATATATAGGTACCCAGCGGGTACGAGAATGAGATTAAAGTTGTTACCTGCAAGGGTATGGGACTGGGTATGAGTATTGTTTTTCAAACGCAAGTATGAGAATGGATACTATAGGACTCTATTCATTGTCATCCCTACACGTAGGTTCGAATATTTGAATCTTGCTCCAAGCAAACATTATAATTTTATGAGGACGAAAAATGAATAAAGCTTTTTTTTTATAGGAACGATATCCGAACCTTACTAATTTTATAAGGAAAAAACTAATTTTGGGGTAATAACTCTTCTCCCTAGGTTGATTGGGAGACTATTTCTAAGCCTAAGAAGAAAGGAAGACTGGGGATTCGTAGAGGAAGAGAGCAAAATATCTCCCTCCTTGACAAGTATGTGTGGGCTTTCATGAATGAACCCAACAAGTTATGGGTTCAAATCCTGTCCTCGAACTACCTTCATGATGGTCACATCTTAAACGGCAACTCCAAATATGAGAATTCTTACATTTGGGGATCTATTCTGAAAGCTATTGACTATCTTCAAGAGGATTTTTAGTTTCATGTGTGGTGTGGTGGTGTATCCTTCTGGTTTCATGGAAAAAATGTACGATGAGATTATATTTGTGCATATTGTTGATACCCAGTTCAAATTTCTTGATATGTATGTAAATGATTATTGGAACTGGCCTACTCTCTATACTATGGTTCCTTTGGAGGTTCAGGAATTAGTCTTGCATGAGGTTGTGGACACATTCATTTGGGACCCATCCTCTTCGGGTTTCTACTCAGTGAAATCTTCTTTTAAATGGATTTGTCAGACACCTATCATTCTAAATATATGTGAAGAAAGCTGAACTTGGGTCTGAAACTTGAGACTGCCAGAAAATATAATTTTTTTGATGGCTTACCTATAAAGGTAGCCTTCCTACTAATGTTTTTTGTTGGAGGAACATTTGTCTTCCTCTTCTTTTTGTTGTAGGTGTGATGGAGTAGAGAGACGTGGATTCACATGTTGAGGGACTACTTGAGAGCTAAATCACTTGGCATCAACTCCATGTTCTTTCCTTCCTTAATCACTTCAACGGAGATGATGCTCTATGGTTGCACCACAATGCCATGGAGATTATTTCTCAACTCTTTGAGATTGTATGCTAGATCATTTAGAAAGCCCGTAGCCACCGTTGTTTCCAAGGCAATGAATGGATGCACATTTACACTATGAACCAGATCACAAGTTGTTTAGTCAAAAAACATTTATGTCTTAAAGACGAATCAAGACTCCTAATTATTTTGGTTAAATGCAAATAAATACAAATGATAAAAGTTGCGTCTGATATTCTATCAAATCATGATTTGTCTTTGTGCGTCTGAAGTTTTTAGACGATGCACTCATAAGACGATCTGATATAACATTTAAGTAGTGTATTTAAGAGCTTCATTTATACGATATGTAGGAGATTCTTTCATGCAAAAAACATTCTCCTAGGATTTACCAAAGTCCTATGAAGAATAAAAGAAGTCCATAGTCTGGAAGGCATTAATCCTCATCAAAAGGCATGCTCTAGTGTTGCAGACCTGCTATGATGAAAGAAGTGACTTCCTTGTTGAAGTACAAGACACTTTATCCTATCAGCATAGGCTTTGCATGAAGAAGAGATATGCATTTAATGCAAGTATTAAATACGCTTCAACGGACTCAAGACCTCAGACAAAGAATAAAGTGAAGAATTCAACCATTGAGAGACAACAAATACTTGGAGATGAAGACTATATATAGAAGAAGCTTTGAAGAAATCAGATACAAAAAATTCACGCGAATCATTCTTTCTTGTAAAGCTTTTTGTAAATTCTTGTAAATATTAAAAGCTCTCAAAACACCTTCTATACCTTAAGAGAAAAGACTAAAAGTGTTGAGTGTTATATCCGTCTATAAGACGATCACTAAAATTAGTCAGTGTGTAATATTCCAACAAATCTTGTTGATTTATTTAGAGCCAACAATGGCTTGGTAGAACAAAGAATACTGGTTTTAAGTCAAACTTGGGGTAGAGCTTGCAAGTGTATGAGCTAGAAGTGACAGTGAATAATATTTGTAACTTTGATAAGTTAGTGAAAACTTAGTAGTTGTCAAGAACTGGATATACTCTTGGGGTTGAGACAAACCAATATAAATTTTTTGTGTGCTTTCTTGTTGGTTAACTAAAAAAGGGTTTGAATTTGTTTTTAGGTCTTATATCTCCTTTTGTTTTTCAAAGAAAATTGTTTTCTTCATCATCTAATAAAGTCTAAATCAAAATCTGTCTAAGTATTTTTAGGTTTATCTGCATTAGACTATAAAACATGATTTCTATCTTGAAAAAGGTTTTTTTTTTTAATTTCTAAAAACACAATTCAACCTCTCTTCTTGTGTTATTTTCTTCTACACAAGCCAATGTCAGCTCATTCAAACTCACTTCAAGGGATCTTCCATTGCAAGAGACCCGCGTAACGTCGTATGGTCTGCACCTATTTCTTCTTTCGTCAAGTTCAATATTGATGGATGTTCTTTGGGTAACCAAGGGACATCAAGTTTTGGATGTATAGTGCGAGACTCTCAGGGACTTCAACTCTCTGGGTTCTATGGTCAATGTGGTCACACTATGAACATATATGTTGAGCTCCTTGCTATCCTCAATAGGATGCGCCATGCATGAAATAATGGGTTTAGACATACCATCATAGAGATAGACTTCTTAGTTGCTATCCACTTGATTGAGCAACAATCAGCTTTGTTTCATATGTTTGTGATAATAGTTGCATCTATTAAGTCACTTTTGGCCCTCGAATGGGAGATTCGTATCATCCGCAACTCTCCGGGAAATGAATGTTTGCGCTAACATTCTTGTGAAGCAGCCAGCTTCCACTATTGTGTCATTGGTCATGTTAGAACTTTGTTCCAATGATGTTTTGTCTTTTGTAACTATTGATACACTTGACATAGTTTTTGTATGCTTGTAATTCTTCTCTTTCCTTTTCTTCATTAATAAAAAAAATGGTCAACAAAGTATTAAAACGTTCTATTATTAGAAAGCTATATTCATTTTCTCTTCTCTTCCACATTTCCTTAAACATTTACAAAATTTTAACCAAACTTCTTTGCCTTCTGTGTTAACTATATCGGGTCCTAATTGTACTTTGCATTGACTTCTTTGGTTTTAAGATCTTTGGGAGGTTGTGTTCTAAATAGTTGGTAGTTAGAATATCTTTAACTAACAAATCCACCAAAGTTTTTTTTAATAATATTTCACACATTCCTATAATGTTATATTATTATTTTTTACTTTAAATAACTCAATCAAAATTTTACTCCAACCAAAAAATTCACAAAAGTTTCTCAAATAGACTCTATAGTACATCTAATTTTCAATTTTAACGTGCAAGAAAATTCATTTCAGGTTAAGAAATACAATAAAATAATATTATAATGTAACTTTTGTATCTTTAGACTCACCAAAATTGAAGAGGAATGGTTGCTGGATGCAGCACCCCAAAGCAGGCATGACTTTCTAGTTTGTCTCCAACGATTGCATTTTCTTTCGTTCAGTGCTTTTATTGTCCACGTCAGAAGAGCAATCACCATTAGAGATGCTTCTTAGGGTTCTTGAACCACGGGAAAGTACAAACATTATATCTTGAATTTGAAAATTGCAAAGTACAAGTATTATTTTAAATTAGACCTTATAAAAAATATTAAATATTTTTAAGTAGCCGAACAATTTTAATGAAATCTTTCAATTTTTTATTTTACTATATTTAACTCTAAGTATTCCTCTATCCTTAAAGTACATTGAACTACATAAATGGCTATAATAGAGTTAGATCTTCTAATAAGTACCGGTGGAGGTAGGAAAAGAAAGTTTGTGTTTTATAAACTAACATTAATTTTTATAAGTAAATTTGTATTTATTTTAAAACAACAAAAAGTTAACTAAAGGGTTAGCGTAACCCATTACGTAACTGCAAGCCAAATTAATCTCTAACTTAATTGGAAAATGAAAAGCACCGGTAATTTTTTATTAAAAAAAACAACAAAAAGTTAATTAAACCAAAGCTCTCTAAAGTATATATAATATAGAACTTAATTTCTCTGAGTTTTGCTATTTTTCAAACGATTTTGTGTCTCCGAGCCTGCAAGCACATCACGAGACGCAAACACCCAATGAACATACCCATAGGGTCCACGTCCACATGCACATGCTACGTCTACATGTCCCACTATTTAATTTGATCCCAGCCATTGATCAAGGGAGTGATAAATGTCAGTTTGTGTTGGAGATGACCATGAACGGTGGGAGTGAAGCTATGTCAAAGTTTTTTGTCATATATGTCTGGTGTAGAGGGTCATGGTGGTCACCACTTGATCAATCTCAAGCAAGAGGAGAAAATATCATAGTTTGGTTTGGAAACTAGTGGGATCGAGTAGTTGAGATGTTGACCATATCATGTTAATTGAGGAGTATTAACCACTTATGAGTTTTTCTGGTAACGATTATATTGATATAAAATTGTAAGTTAAAAAGTAATAATAAATCTTTGTTAGAAACTTTAAACGCATGTTAGGTGACTATTTTTATCTCAACAAGATTTATTTCATATAAAAAAATCAACTAAAATTTGAACCTTTAACCACTTAATTAAAGAACAAAAATCGTTAATATTTTGTGTTAATATTTTTGGTTTAACCACTCATGATTTGGGGTTTCACGTATCTTTCACAATTATGCATCAATGTAAATTAGCGTATGTGCTCGTGTAAATAAATGATAATAACGCTTATCCTTTTATAGAAATAACAAGTTGGCCTCCTATTTCTTTTTATGGTGAATTACATCAAAAGAAAGAGGACTAGAAGCCTCTAGAAAAACAAACTTGAGCCATATCAGCTCTTAAAGCAGGCAATATAAAATCAAGAGCAAAAGCAAAAATATGATAAACACCTTCATCCCTCCGAGCTTGTTTTGCTAAAGCATCCGCAGGTTGATTTGCTTCTCTCATACTATGGTTCCATCGAATATCTCCAATATTGGAATGAACAACATGAATGGCGTGAACAAGTCGGCATACTATAGAACAAATTTCGTGTTTGTTTCTTTTTTTCTTCTTGTTTTATATGTGAAAATCCAAGATAAAAAAATTTATAACAACTCATATACCTATTTAACCAACTCAGTTTTCTGTAAAAAAAAAAAAAATCGACTAAATTAGACTTCCTTTGTATTTTTCTTTATAATCACAGGTATATATTAAGCATTCTGACTTTGAAATCTCAAATACTTTCGAGTTAGGAGTGCAATATTAAAAGGTAACTCTCCCTCTTTTGGATTTTTAATCAGGAACTGTGTTTTTACACTATCTTTTTTTGGGGGAATTTTTACACTAATCTTTTGTAAACTTAATTTTGAATTAATTTAACTTACAAACATCATTTTAGTTAAAACTATATTTATAATAACATGCATGATTTATGTTTGTATACTTTTAAGTTTTATCTCAAAAATAATTTTGATAAAATAAATATTATTTAGATAACATTAATTGTAATACAATATTAGTATTACTCTTTTATTTTATTTCATTATTTAAAATATATTTGAACAAACTATATAAATATTATAATTTATTTCAAAAGCTTGATGGTAGCATTAAACTATAAATAAAATTGTTTTAACATGTCATCGACCGCGACCTAATAAATGAAAAACAATTACATTACATATTTACATATAATGATATTCTTTTGGATTACGGCATTGGTATGGAGTAGGAGTGGCCACTATTACATATAGTGGTATTGTTTTCTATGTAAATATATCTAACAAAAAAAAATACAACTATACGAAAACTTTTCAAACATGATTGAGTTATAAATAAATTTGTTTTCAAATGTCATAGGAATCATGCTATCAGAGAATCTGTAAGGTCTGACTGCCACTAACATAAAAATAAAATAAAATAAAACCCTGCCCGTTTATAGAACATAATAATCCTATTATGTCAAAGAAAAACAGCGCATGGAAGAGAAAAATGAAATGAATCAACTTTACTATATGACAACCACCATCAAGATAAGATGCTGGACAATGGATGCAACGACAAGACATACAATGACAATTCTCACCTAAGCTAAGATGCTAGTAACTACATTTCTTTGTCTAATATAGATGTGGGATATTTGCATCCTCGTTTGAAATGTTAGGAAAAAATACCATCAAAACTTGGTTACAATATGCGAGGAGCAATAATAAACAGAACTCAGATCCAACTCAGGAAGAGTTAGAAAGAGATTGATGACAATTTTTTATTTTATTTGTGAGAATCAAACTTAGGTCACACGAAGTTAATAACAACTTATATACACTATTCAACCAAGTGAATTATATCCGCTAAAATTGGTGACAAATGAAATTGCTCTTCTGATAATGATAAACTATACAGTTCTATTCTCTAAATCACAATTAAAAGTGCAAAAATTCATAGCTAGGCATTGCTTACTCCATTCAACGTTAATCACGTGCAAGTTTATGTGTGTCATGTTATAAATCTAACTCTTAACAAATTACAAAATGTCATACACAAAAAGTATTGGAGTGGAGTAACAAATTTATACCCAAGAATCCCTCTTAAAAGTCCATATAGGCATGTAACATAATCAGATCTTAAATGACTGGACTGTTGTATAATACCCCACCCTAAAATAATGCAGATAGTACTATACAATTTCAAATTTATGCTGTATAATTTTTCCATAACTTACAAATTGCAATTGAACAGAATCAGTCATACTCCCTGCAAAGCTAGTGTGCTTTCATTCTCTGAGACTCTTGGAATAGAGTTTGTCACCTTAACACGGAACGAAACCTGCACATAACTTGGTTGCTCAGACATCAAATAAGTAGTGCACCTTTTAAACTAAAATTGAACATTTTCAGGCAAGCATAACGGATAATATACACAAGATTATGTCTGTGAATCACTTGTCTCAGATAAATGAGAGGGAAATTGTGAAATCAAATGTAACTTGAATCATTTTTTAGCACCTCTCTCACAAGTATTTAAATAAAATTAACAACTGAAATTTCGGTATTGATCAAACAATGCAATAAACTGATAATTTTACTTTAAACAATTGAGTGTGGGATGAAAGTATATATAAGTAACACTACTCAATGAGATTGAATCATCCAACTAATAATGTGCAATTCTTATAGGCTGTTAATGAAACTAGTCATAATTAGTGAATCAAACAGTTGTAGAGTCTTTCTCATATGTTGATCAGTGGTTACCTCATATAGGTAATATAAGTCCTAGAAGATGCAAATGTGTAATATGAATATACTGCAACTGCTTTTTAGGACCACTCATCTCACCTTCACAGAACCAAACTGAATAACATCAGATGGACGGATGCGAGCAGGATAATTAGGAGGTACCCGGTACTGCTTTCCTTCGTTGCTGAAAACATAATGAGAATGATATTAAATAGATTTATCAAGAATTTAAAACTTTTAATGTCAAACAAAGAACCTTTCACTTCTTTTACTTACTCAATGATCCAGGTGCCATGTTCACTCCGCAAATCAATCAAGAAGAAGGCACCATCCTTATAGTTAATTCGAGCATGCCTTGGAGAAACCTTAAAAAGAGAAATTGTTGATTTTGTTAATGATGTGAAGCTCATCAAGTGTGGGACCGTGTTTCATTCAGGTAATGATAAATTTGTGCCACCTGTGGTGAAGAAATTGTAACTGAACTGCCTGAATTATCTTGCATTGGTGCACTCCTGCAATTACCAAAACATATAAGAAAATAGGCTGAAAGTGAAAATTAGATTATCTTTATGATAATTAAGAACTATTATGCCACTGCATTGTAAGTAGGTGTAGCAATAGGCATACCCGATTATGAAGGGTTTCATCTCATTTCGCCTTAAAGATATAGGCTTTGAAAGACCTGTTCCATCTCCATGCGGTAATAAAATCCAACTATAATTGAGAAAACAAGGATGGTCATTAAAGTTATGTGATCTACTTATTTGTGGTAAGAAATATGTAACAGGTGATACACATATTTGGTCAGAGACATACTCTCCATTAATAGCACGCTCAAGTGCTTCATCATCTTCAAACCATCTACGTAACTGATCATTTGCCTTCATAAATAATCAAATGGCTATTAACAACCAGATCACAACAAGTCTAATAGATGTGAACATATAAATTACCAGATATACAATATCTTCTCAGCAACAAAGTACAAAAGTAACTTGATTTGAGCAACGTACTTTGTCTGTGAGCCTGCAACTTAGTGGTCTGCCCTCAAGTTTGTCACTGCAAAAGTAGCATCCTTTTTCATGTTGTAAGTAACAAAATTGCACACATAAATATTTATTTCTTGTTGATCCAAGTAAAGACTAAACATTGTTTTCAATATTATCAATTTCTTGAACTTCTCAGTTCTCATCATTTATCCATTGGCTCAGATTTCTACATACATGTGAATGAGAAAATCAGATTAAGACTATATGAAAGAAAGTCTATGAGCAAAGCAAAATGGGCTCTAAACGTTACCTATTGCCACCTAAGACCCAGCTCAACATAGAAGGCATCAGGATGTCAACAAAAAACCTTCCTCCAACTCTTCCAGGATGTGGTATACGAAACTTAGTCAAAAACTGCAGAGTAAGGGAAGCAAGAATGAATTTGTGCATTTAATTATTTCAATTTGAAGTGTCATTTCACCATATTTTTCATTCTCTTATTGATAAAACTTAAGTGCTTACCTCTAAAGGGCCAAGACCAACACCCAGATATGCCTTGTAAGTGGAAGCCATGAGAGCCGCCATTCTAGCCATTCCATGAATAATGGCAACTCGTAGTCTTCTTTCTCTCTCGTAGCTGAAAGTATTAATGCAAAAGGGAGAAAAAGATGGGCACCATTAATCACCAAAGAGATTTATCATCAAATTTACCAATTTTAAAATGACGAATGCTTAAATATCTTTTTAGCATTGTAATTTAGCATTTTTTTTTCTGTTCTTGTAAAAAAAAAAATTAATTCTTACGAATTATGTTTGTTTTTGTTTTTTGTCCTTATGACACTTTAGATAATGTTTCTTTTTCACTGTTCAAAGTGTCATCTAAAGTGTTTTAAGGACTAAAAGCAAAAAAAAAAAAAAAAAAAAATACAATTTGCAATGACTAAAAGCAAAAAATATAATTTTGTAAGGACGAAAAATAAAAAAACCACTAAATTGCAAGAATAAAAAATGTATTTAAACCAATGATGAAACATTAACTATTGAACCATGGTTGATACAAGAAACCATCTCTCTTTTCGAATCAAGTCAATAATATCATTATTTGCATTTGCATAAATGCAAAATGGTATATTACCTCCTTAGGGAAGAATCAATATCAATTGGACTCCCTGATTTAATACTTTGTTCCCATGCATTGTTCAACTCCCATGCAAGTTGATAACTGTCCTGAGATGATAAAACAACCTAGTTATTAGAAGGAGTTTTTGCCTCACTTTTCAAGTGTTTCATTCATTACCAGTCCCCTTTCGAGGCTCTAACAAAAGTTGAAATAGTTTGACATCTATTATCTCCATCTCCTCTTAAAGTAGAAAATATTTTAATTTTATGTATGTTTCTGTAAATAGTGTATATCCATCAGACACATGGAAACAAAATAGGATATACAGACACATGGAAATAAAATTGTTTATTTGAAAGCTGTGCAAAGAAAAAAATATAGAAAGCTTAACAACAAGAAAGCTAAGAAAAAGTTTCAAATACCAAAGTCCAGAAAATCTGTGATAGTGTATTAGATATGAAAGAGGGACAAATGTAGAGAGAGCCGAGAAGGAGCCTCCCTATTGACCTTATCAAATTTCCATTTTATATTACAGGTAATCAAATTTTAATGCAAAACAAAAATAGCCTCTACAATCAGTTTTTATAAGTTTGTGTTTAATGGGCTAATACATTATAATTTATAGCATAATTTATTTATTTATTCTATAAGTAAGAAGACACCAGGTAAAAAGAGAATATTTAAAAAGGAAGCTTAAATAGATTCACATCAATGAAAAGTGAATTCTTATTGTAATTTTTGATCAGTAAACAGTATGTAAACAATCCAAGACTTGGAGGATATAATAGTCATATGGTACAAATAGTCTTTCATTGCTTTGTTGAAAAAATTGACACTAACTCAATCATAGATGAAATTTATGATATGAAATAACATGTATGATACATATAATGCTTAAACTAAGAATTTTCGTTTATCTTGTGTATCCTCCCTCCACCCCCATCATTAATCAATTCTTGAATCTGTTCCTGGTCTGAGTAAGTAAAAAATTTCTGAAACTAATCTAGAACTCATAATAACTTCATATTTCATTGAGAGAGGATGAATAAGCTAAATACCAGATAAAAAGAATATATACCTCAATAGCCATGCACCCTCCTTGGCCCATATTTGGCTGCATGGCATGGATGGAATCACCAAGCAAAGTCACGCGACCCTTTCCCCATGTCAATGTTGGTATCCTGTCATATATGTCTCGTCTTAGAATTGCTTCTTCTTCTGTGGCAAGTATCAGATCTACAGCATTATCACACCAGCCCTCAAATATCCTAAGCAGCCTTTCCTTTTTTCCTGCCATGCAGAAAGAACTAAGAAATTAGATATTAATATGATAATTTAACTTTTTTCCTCATTGAAAAGGATGAAAAATAAAGATACACATCTATTTGTATATTTTCAAGGTTATCTTATTTTTTTGTTTCCAATGCTAAATTACTGCATAGAACCCAGGCTATTTCATTAGCAATCTTCATCATTATACCAGCTTGAATGCTTGATATTTACAATCCATTCTATTCCATGTCAAGAAAGATGGATAAAGATTCAGTAATAGAAGGAAATGAGTCTGAGATAGAATGGGCGAGAGAAGCATTTAGGTCCATTTTTGTATTTTAACAAAAAGCAATCATGAGGTAATCTCAAATAAATACCATGCTAACTACTATGATGCATGGATACAAATTGGATATGATATAATTATTCTTAATGTAAGATACGTAATGTAGAAGATACACATAATATATCATTGTTACTCTACAAATTCAAACTAAAAGCACACTTTTAGAACATTACTAAAAACAAAATAGAAACTATGAATCATAGTCATCATAAATCACAGCCTATTTCCTACAAACAAGAATAGTATCAACTTCATTTCTTCCTAAAACTAGTAAAAATGTGACCCACTTTAAAATTGAGATTTGATGAAGTTAGTTAAATCTAACACTTGATAGTTTTCTGATACTTATTGGTGAAGCATGCTTCCTCAAATGCTGTAGGTATGAAACAATTGCAAGTATCAGTATTTTGTAGGCATTGTTAGAATATATTTAGCCTGTGTAGCATTAGGGCCCAATAGGGCCCATATATCCTGTGTACATATATATATGTAATCTGTGTGCTTGTGCTAATAAGATAGAAGAAGATATTTTTCCTCTTTCTCTCAAACTTGGTATCTGAGCGCGCAGGTGGTCCATACCACTGTCCGCCGTCTTCCGCTGCTGTCCGCCGCCGTCCTCCGTCGCCGGAAACTTTTCCGGCGAGACCCACCGTATCGGGATCGTCTCTTCCCGGCGATCCATGCGCCGTCACACGCAGCTTCTCCTTTTGCCATCTCTCTCACGCGCCGGCGCGTGAGGTGTTTTTCCGGCCACCATTCACGGCCCAAGTTGCACGCAAGCCTTGCCTCTTTCCTTTGGTTCTGTTTCTGCAGTTGTTCTTTGAGTGTGTCCATCTTTTGTAGCATTCTTCTTTTTCATCCCCTTTTATCATGATGGCGGAGTCGTCTTCTAATGCCACGAAGGGTATCTCAGCCTCTAACGCAGTACCAGGCATCATATCTACTGCTGTTCCATCCATTACTGCTGCAAAACTCATTGGCTCCACTAATTACAAAAACTGGTCCACCTCTGTTAAAATCTGGTTTGGTGGTCAGGGATATTCGGAGCATCTTACAACTAAAGCTGCCGACGTTCCCCAGGAAAGGAAGTCGGATTGGAATAAAGTTGATAATCAGCTTCTGATCATTCTTTGGCATTCCATTGATGTGACCATCCTTGATATCTTCTACTCTTTTGAGACCTGTTATGAAGTGTGGGAGGAAGCAAAAAGTCTTTACACAAACGACATTCAGCAACTCTATGCTATTGTTTCTCGAATGATGGAACTGCGAAAATCTCTTGATCAGAAAATGGAGGCATATGTTGGTAGGAGTAGCTCCTTAATGAAGGATTTTATGGCTATGTTACCTTATGCTGCAAATGCCAATGAATATAGGAAGCAAGTAGAGCGTCTCTTTATGGTCGTCACCCTCTTTGGTCTTCCCAAGGAGTTGGAAGGTGTACGAGATAATATTTTGACCAGTGGTGACCCTACTCTTTCACAAACTTTCCAGCGCTTATTGAATCTGAAAGATGAGACCGTCTCTACACCTACTCTCGGTTCAGTAATTGATTCCACTGCCCTCATCTCACATGGTAATGAATCTCGTGGTAATGCTGGACGAGGTAGAGGACGTGGTCGTGGCCAGATTGGACATGGTCCGAGGCCTTATTGTAACTATTGTCAAACGCGTGGCCATGTTGAAGAGCGTTGTTACACAAAGTATCCACACTTGAAACCTTCTCCTGGTGCTCATATTGTTGATGTTGTCTCATCTTCCTCCTCCGAATCAGTCTCACTCTCTCAGGCAGAATATGAGGTTTTTCAAACTCTGCTGAAGAAGGCCTCTCTTCAGACTACCACTCCGGATACTGGAAATCATGTTGCCTGTCTATCTCGATCATCGCTTGGCCCCTGGATACTTGACTCAGGTGCTACTGATCATCTATGTGGTAATAAGGATCTTTTCACTTCACTTACTTACTCAGACAATTTACCCTCCTTTACTCTTGCTGATGGGACAAAGGCTCCTGTTCGTGGTGTTGGGCAAGCTCGACCAACTCCTTCCTTAACCCTGACCTCTATTTATTATATCCCCGGCATACCTTACAATTTGATTTTTGTTAGCAAATTGATCCGTTCCCTATCTTGCACCATTACCTTCTCTAACCAATTTGTTTCTATGCAGGATCCGGGTATGGGGAAGATGATTGGAGTGGGTCGTGAGTTCCGCGGTCTGTATTATTTGACGGTGTCTCCTCACTCTCCAGTTGCATTTCCATTGTAGAGTCACTGGAACTCATTCACAGTCGTCTAGGTCATCCAAGTCTCTCCAAACTTCAATTGATGGCTCCCTTTTTGTCGAATATTAAGACCCTAGAGTGTCAATCTTGTCAGCAAGGAAAACACACTCGCTCATCTTTTGCTAAGAATTAACAAACGAGCATCTGCTCCCTTCTCTATTGTACATTCCGATATTTGGGGTCCTAGTCGAACTGTATCTGTTTTGGGTTTTCAATATTTTATTACTTTTATTGATGATTTCTCTCGTTGTACTTGGGTATATTTAATGAAAAGCCGTTCTGAATTGTTCTCTATTTATCAGAGATTTTGTTCTGAAATACAAACACAATTTGGTACTTCTATACGTATCCTACGCAATGATAATGCTAAAGAATATGTTTCCTCCTTTTTCTCTGAGTTTTTAGTCAAATAGGGAACCCTACACCAAACTACCTGTCCTCACACTCCACAAAAAAATGGAGTGGCAGAACGTAAAAATAGACATCTTGTTGAGACTGCCCGCACACTCCTTATCCATATGCATGTCCCCCTACGTTTCTGGGCTGATGCTATTATCACCTCTTGCTTTCTTATCAATCGTATGCCTTCATCGGTACTTAACAATGACATTCAACACAATATCCTTTTCCCTGATTCCTCTCTTTATCCTCTCTCTCCTCATGTTTTTGGTTGTACCTGTTTTGTTCATGATCTCACTCCAGGCAAAGATAAGTTAACATCTAAAACCTTTAAGTGTCTATTCTTGGGTTACTCTCGTTTTCAAAAGGGTTACCGTTGTTATTCTCCCGACCTCAAGCGTTACCTTGTGTCCGCTGATGTTACCATTATGGATCAACAACCCTTTTTCGGTTCAGCCAATCCTTTATCCCAGGTTGACTATGCTCTACCCATTCCTACCCTTCCTTTGTCTCCTCCGGTTGTCACTGATTTTCGGCCTGAGAACCGTCCTTTCTTTACCTATCAGCGTCGTCCTCGCTTACCATCCGATGCCAACCCTACCATAGTTGTTCCTCCCACTGACTCACCAACCTCTCCAGTTATCTCATCCCCTCCGGCTCCTACACAAGACACTACTCCCATTGCACTCCGCAAAGGTATCCGCACTACCCGCAATCCTCATCCTCTTTATGCTTTTTTGAGTTATGCTCATCTTTCTTCATCACATTTTTCTTTTGTATCTAGTCTCTCTTCTGTTTCTATTCCTAAAACCATAGGTGAAGCTCTTTCCCATCCAAGTTGGCGCCAAGCTATGATTGATGAGATGACAGCTCTTCATTCTAATGGCACATGGGACCTTGTTCCTGTTCCTCCTGGAAAATCTGTTGTTGGCTGCCGGTGGGTGTTCACAGTTAAGGTTGGACCTGATGGCACCATTGATCGTCTCAAAGCCCAGCTAGTGGCCAAGGGCTACACTCAGATTTTTGGTCTTGACTATGGAGATACTTTTTCTCCGGTTGCTAAAATGGCCTCTGTTCGCTTATTTCTTGCTCTTGCTGCCATCCGCCATTGGCCACTTCTTCAGCTTGATATTAAAAATGCTTTCCTCCATGGAGACCTGCAAGAGGAAGTCTATATGGAGCAACCTCTCGGCTTTGTTGCTCAGGGGGAGTCTGGGAAGGTGTGCAAACTCCGCAAATATTTATATGGGTTGAAACAGTCTCCTCGGGCTTGGTTTAGTCGCTTCAATTCTGCAGTTCAAGACTTTAGGCTGATCCGTAGTGAGGCTGATCATTCTGTCTTCTACAGACATAGTGATGCTGGTCAATGCATTTATCTTCTGGTCTATGTTGATGATATCGTTATTACAGGTAGTGATCATGTTGGGATTGACCAACTGAAGCGTTTTCTGTTCAGCCAATTCCAAACTAAAGATCTTGGCAAACTTCGCTATTTTCTAGGGATTGAAGTGGCACAATCCCGACAAGGCATTTCCATTTGCCAAAGGAAGTATGCATTAGATATCCTAGAAGAAACAGGTATGTTGGGTTGTAAACCAGTGGATACTCCTATGGATCCCAATCTTAAATTGTTACCTGGACAGGGGGAGCTCCTATTTGATCCTAGCAGGTATCGGAGACTTGTTGGGAAACTAAATTATCTCACTGTGACAAGACCAGATATTTCTTTTGCAGTTAGTGTTGTTAGCCAATTCCTTGATTCTCCTTGTAGCTCACATTGGGATGCTGCTAGAAGGATTGTCAAATATATCAAAGGAGCACCGGGAAAAGGTTTATTATACAAAGATAGGGGGCATTCTGAAGTGTGTGGGTATTCAGATGCTGATTGGGCAGGCTCTCTCTCAGATAGACGTTCCGCTTCAGGATACTGTATTCTCTTTGGAGAAAATTTGATATCTTGGAAGAGCAAGAAGCAACTTGTAGTGGCCAGGTCCAGTGCAGAGGCAGAATATCGTGCCATAGGGATGGCAACATGTGAGCTCATCTGGTTGCGACAATTGATTGAGGAACTACATATTTGTGAGCAACGGCCTATGAAACTCATTTGTGATAATCAGGCTGCACTGCATATATCTTCAAACCCAGTCTTTCATGAGAGGACCAAACATATTGAAATTGATTGTCATTTTATTAGAGAGAAGATTCAAGCTGGGCAGATTGAGACAGCCTGTGTAAACTCTAGTGATCAACTAGCAGACATTCTCACAAAGGCCCTTAGAGGACCTAGGGTTAACTACATTTGTAACAAGCTTGGTGTCTATGATATATATGCTCCAGCTTGAGGGGGAGTGTTAGAATATATTTAGCCTATTTAGCATTAGGGCCCAATAGGGCCCATATATCCTGTGTACATATATATATATATATATATATATATATATATATATATATATATATATAATCTGTGTGCTTGTGCTAATAAGATAGAAGAAGATATTTTTCCTCTTTCTCTCAAACTGGCATGAAGCATGCTTCCTCAAATGCTGAAAAAGTGATGCCATGAGCAGCTTTCTCTGCCTTTTTTTTTTTTGTTTTTCATATATAACCCCCACTAATTGTTCAATATTAGTAGTAATTAGTGGCAGAACATAATAATCAGTGATCCTCAGCAAGAAATTATCTAAGCTCAAAATGTCAAACAAATAATCATTATTCATTACCATAACAGTTGAAAATTCTTTCCAGGTACAATCAATTAAAAAAGGCATCAGTTATGTAAAAGCCAACATAAACACTTAAAAAAGTATGTCTATAAGTAGACCACATAGAAAATTTAACATTTGCAAAGGCTGTGCTTCTAACTGTTTTCAAATCTCAAACACAAAGAGAATGCATACCGTTGGGCTCATCAACACCACCAGCAGGTTCTTTGTGAAATGCATACCATTGCATCTTTCCCGCACCAACATCTGAAGATACAAAGTATTGTTTGTGTCCCAAGAATACTCGGTATCTTCCAGCGAAGAAGTTCAAGTAAGCTTCTCAACTCAATATAAGTAATATTTACAAAATATCAACATAGTCCACAGAAAATGGATAAATAGAGATACAATACATGAATATAGTCAACATACCCAACAGTTTCAATGTCAGCAGGCACAAAATCTGCAATACCAGTATAACAAGTATAACCAGAGTAAACAGCTTCTGTGAGCCCAAATAACTGCTTCCTCACCTATTCATAAAAATTACAATAAAATTAAATGCAGAATTTATGATTATATGAACCGCTTACAAACAGAATGACAGAAAGAGTTCACTACTTCACAATGAAAGAACAAATCTAACACACATACAGTACTTGTCATGTTTCAGTATGATGTTTACTTTCATATGGGAAAAATTATTTGCTAAGAATAAGATCATAATCAGAGAAAAATTAATAAGACCTTGGACCATATTCCATCCGCTCCAACCAAGAGATCTCCTTCATATTTCTGGCCATTCTCAAGCTCTACTGTTACCTGAAATTGTGGAATGCAGGATGAGAAAGTAGTCAACATCAATCAAATGATATTTTAATCGCATTAGCCTGCCAATGCATTTTCAAATTTCAATAAGAAAGAAATAAAAGCATCAGAAAATACATATCATAATAGACAGAAATATGAGGATAATCTTTAACAATCTTTCTCTAATTACCTTGTTTCCATCATCTACAAAATTAACAACATTACTGGCATTCATAATGATATCTTCCCCAACTGCGCGAGCAAGGATCTCTTGTAAAACCATTCGACTAATAACTCTTGTGACTGGAAGCCCACGTTCCACTGCAGGAGTGAATGTATCAAACTTGACATACCTGACAACAACCTATATATCAATTCACGGTACCAAATGCTAAAATTTCATACAGAAAATAGCAGAAACCATTTTTTGTAACTTGATAGTAAGGAAATAAGATTGTTGTTTGTGAAAGAAAGGAAAATTTACAATAACAGAACATCCCTTTGAATGTTTGCTAGAATAATTATTTGGTTAGTTTAGTTCTACAGAATCCTATTAAGCCCAAGCTCCCCCAACTTTAAAATGAAGGATGTACTACGAGTACTCAAACCCATTAACAAACAGGATGTTAATAGACTTGTTAACTAGGACCACTGACATAAACATTGTTAAACATCTGAATTTCCATTGCAGTTGCGTTTGACTCCCTGCTGCTGTTGTTAGATTTCACAGTTTTTTTACTAGGGCACTTCTTGCAACGGTCATGATATTGAAGTTTGTCAACTCAAAGTTCTCAATTGATATTAATAATTTAATATACTCTTTTCCCTTAACCATGTACTTTTCTCATTGCTATAATTTGTCTGTCCTAAATTTGCCAAAAATGAGTACAGTTGCCACTTGCCACACGGTTGAAACTAACTAATTAGCTTTTGAGGGTCAAACACCTTAAATGATATATTAAACCAATCAGCATGAGTATCCCTATTGCATGCCTAAAAATAGAACAAGAAAGAAAAAAAGAAAAAGAAAAAAGACAATCAAATCACTGATTCAATTCAAATATGTACTTAACCTTTAAACTTACCAAGAACCAGAAACCCCATCTACAAGTCCATTGATTCTATCACCAGTGATGCAACCAACTCTCATAACTTCATCAGCAACCTCTGAATCAATAGCTTCCAAAGCAGCCAAAGCATTGCTCTGAATCTGAATTGGACCCCTATACTGTCCCTCCCCTCTTATAGCACTCAAGTCCTTCTCAAACACCATCACCTCAAACCCCTTTCTCTTTGCAGCCAAAGCAAAAACCAACCCTCCAATCCCTCCACCAGCCACAAGTATCCGAAGCTGCTTCTTCGAAGGGGTGGTTCCATTCCCATCTTTTGCTGAGGGTGAAACACCTGGTGGAGCCTTCACCACTGCACACTTCACATGCATCACTTTCTTCCTTTGCTTCCTTGTTCTGCATCCTACACCACAGTTATAGCCAACAACAAAAGGTGAAGCATCCAGTGGAAACTCTTTATTCAAGGGAACTGAGAAATGGGTTCTTGAGAAAACGGTTGTTGAAGGGTTAAGAGAATTGTAACACAAGGTAGAAGCCATGGTTGCAGTTTGTGTGAGAGTATGTGTGTGTGTGTGTGTGTGTGTGCGCGTTTTGTGGCTAAAAGACTCAACTCAAAACTCAATAGCTGGCATTAATTAAATGAAGTTATATATTTATATTATATCAATGCATGGCACTTAAAATCTAATGATGAAGAAACAAGGGGAACAGAATTGGTGGTTTAAAGTTAAAGCCAACAAAAATCAGGAGAATGAAGATGTCAAAAATACTGAAAATAGACGTAAGCCTTGTAATCAATTAATGTTTGAGGAGTGAACTCAGTGGTTGCTAGTGTTGGGTGACTGTGACATACTCATTTTTCGTACCTTAATTGTGGTCATAAATCCTAGGTGGTGTGTATGTTGTAAGTTTGCCCACGTATGAATAATCCGAAACAGGATTTAGACCTACCGTGTGGATCAAAATATCAAATTTTATTGGCTTGTGCTATTTTCCTATGTGGATAAGGACGTCTATCCATTAGTTTAGCTTTTAAAGCAAAATATATATATATATATATATATATATTACTATTATTTATTTATTTTGGTGGCAAATTCTAGCATGAACCAGGGTTCTAGGGTGAAGTCCGGAACTGCAATAGCAAATTTTTAACCGGAAGAAAAATTAATAAAAAAAAATTAAAAAAAAAAAAACCTCCGCAACTGTTGTCCTCTCTTTCATTTTTTGGGTTTTATTTCCGAGGGAGCATCCTTCAGCAGCTGATAAAAAACATGACCTCTTGAACCCCTTTCAGCAAGAACATCAGCTACTTCATTAGCTTCTCGCGACACCAGAGAAAAGAAGACAGGGCACTTTCCTTGCAATTGAATGTGCTTATTTGTGCTGTGTTAAGGATAATGTAGATTAATGATAATTTATTCGTTTAACTTAAGGGAAAAATATTATTTATTTATTTTGGTACACATTTTAGTTTTTAATAAGATATGATGAAAATTTAAGTGCTTTTATTTAATTTATTCCAATACTATAAATTTAAATGCTTAAATTGGAGAGGATTTTACAATCTCGTTAAATCAGAATGTATAATTTATGTGTTTTTTTTTTTGTTTAATTTATTTATTCGTTATATTTTCTCAATCAGATATATTTAACACTTTCTCTTCTCTATTTGAGATGCGTATTCACACATTATTTTTGTAATTAAAAAAACTTCTTTCAATCATCTCAAATTATTATCTTAACTACTTGTTTGTTTTAATTTAAAAACAAATTTACATTTAAATTATTTGTTAAATATCTAATATAAAATTTGTATAAAATTAATTTATTATTAATTTTAATTATAATATAATTTATAAATTTGAAATTCTTATTTATTATGAATAAAAATTATACATCAACATCAGCATTACATTTAATCCAAGTTAATTAGGATCAGTGGTAGATAAATTCAATAATAAATACGAAAAAGTGGAAAAAAAAAGTAAAATAAGACAAAAAAAATAAGATAAAAGAAAATAAAGATGAAAGAAGAAAGAAAAAATAAAGAGGAAAAAAAAACTAAAAACAGATTAGAACATAAACATAAAAACATATCTAATTTTCCATCAAATTTATAATTTTTCTCTATTTAGACCTAAAACACACATTCACTCATGAATAAATACTTATCTCGTGTAGCGTACTAATAAAATAGTAGTTGACATATAAAAATGAGATTAATATATACCTATAATTTTATTTATTTTAGATTTTTATTTATATATATTCACTTTTTTAAAATTTGGAATCTATTGTATATATTGATCCTAATATTTTTATTTTAATTCTTATAGTTTTTTTTACCTAGGTATCGATTTTCATTTCTATGAAATTTCCTCTCTATTATAATTCTTGAGAGATTAAAATTTAAATTACTAAAATCATTGTAAATATTAAATTTAAAATACATTTAATGTTTATTGGTATATAATTTCATAGGTGAATATATTAAAGTAAAATTGGTTTATACAAGGTGTGGATAATATTATATTGCAGCCTAGGAGGTGATGAAAATCCCAGTATCGGCATATGCTAGTGATTAGGGTTGGAGATGGACTATCCTTTCTTCTATTCTCCTGCCCCATATTTGTCAAAAGGTTGCTTCCATTGATCCTTCCCGTGAAGGTTTGGAAGAGCTCGTCTAATGTTTCTTTTTCTATAAAGCGAGCTTAGGCTTATGTGTCTCACTCTAAAAGCACAATCCTAGTCCCTTGCATAATATTGATCCCTTTCCTCTTAACTGGAAGTGGTCATGCCCTCAAAGGGATAGGTTGTTCTTATGGAAGTTATTACATGGTCGTTTGTTGACCAATCAGAAAAGGAGGCATCGTCACATGTCGAATTCAAATGTGTGTCCTAGATGCAATGACGCTCCAGAGTCTATTATGCATGCCTTGCACGATTCTGATGAAGCTAAAGCTTTCTGGACTTCAATTATTCATTGGAACCATTGGGCAAAGTTCTTTAGCATAGTTTTATCCAATTGGATCACTCTAAATCTTTGGGAATCCATCAATACCACTGACTCTGCCTCTTGGGCCACCTTTTTTGGGATGACAATGTATTATATTTGGAGAGAAAAAAATAGTTTGGTTTTCTCCAAGATACTAGACTTCTTCTTAACTTGTTGCACAATATTAAATCCCATATTGCTTTCGTTGACTCTAGATCCCCCTCTATTTCTACTTTGAATAATGCTGCTCATTAGGGTACTATTTGCTGGCAGTTGTTCCACTACTACAAAATAGGCTTTTTACATCGGTTCTGGACCCCTTTCTACGTCGATTGAACAACCGTCGTTATTATAGGTGTCGTTGAAAAATAAAATTTTTTAAGTCGGTTAACAACCGCCTTAGAAAACGACTTTTCTAAGACGGTTGTTAACTATCAACCGTCTTAGAAAGTCATTTTCTAAGACGATTGATAATTAACAACCGCCTTAGAAAGTAGTTTTCTAAGACGGTGAATGCTAACAACCGTCTTCGTTTCTACCAAAAATATTTTAAAAAATAAAAAAAAAGGAAACTAAGACGGTTATCATCGAAGAACCGTCTTAGAAATGGGCATTCTAAGACTGTTGCTACACTACAACCGTCTTAGAATGTACCTTGTTAAGACGATTGTAGTATAACAACCGTCTTAGAATGTACCGTTCTAAGACGGTTTTAGAAAGTAGTTTTCTAAGACGGTGAATGCTAACAACCGTCTTCGTTTCTACCAAAAATATTTTAAAAAATAAAAAAAGGAAACTAAGACGGTTATCATCGAAGAACCGTCTTAGAAATGGACATTCTAAGACTGTTGCTACACTACAACCGTCTTAGAATGTACCTTGTTAAGACGATTTTAGTATAACAACCGTCTTAGAATGTACCGTTCTAAGACGGTTGTTACATTACAACTGTCTTAGAAAGTCTCATTCTAAGATGGTTAGTACGTAACAACCATCTTAAAATGTATCTTTCTAAGACGATTATGGTGCAACAACCGTTTTAGAATGTCCATTTCTAAGACGATTTTATTGATAACTGATGTAATTTCTTTTTTTTTTAATATTTATTTTTTCAAATTTTTTTACGCGTACATAATGATAAGTGTAGTCATATGACCAATCTTAATGGACTGTACAAATTATATAAAAATAAATGTAATTTCATTAACAAGATTAATCTCAAAGTTTCACTAACAATAAAATACATAGGATTAAATATAACAAATATAACATGTATAATATTTCCTCATGCTAATTACAATGGTAAAAAAAAAAGTCTACAAAACACTTCCAATATCTCAAGTTGGAAGTTAACCAAGAAGCCTGTGATAAGTTAACCAATATGGCTAAAATAAGGCATGTCATACAATATCTCTTGAGAATCTGATATCCACATCTTACTCTGGTGCATGGTAACCAAAGGTTCCAAGGACACGGGTGGAATGGAGACGTGCTGCCATGTCAGGAGCCTGATTTGACAAATTCAAAATCTGCAATTTTAGCAACATCATCATCAAAGATTAGTACATTGCTTGACTTGATGTCCCGGTGGATAATGTGGGGATCAGCCCTCTCATGGAGGTACTCAAGCCCTTTGGCAACCCCTACAGCAATTTTAACTCTCTGAGTCCATGTTAGAACCGGACCAAGCTGTGCTCCTTTAACACCTTTTCTGCCTGCATGTAAATGACAATGATAAAATCATAACAATATATAATAAAAAAAATGAATAAAAGAAATATATCCTTCAAGTGGTACATTGTTTGTCACAGCATCAAAAAATAAAACTAACATCAAAATCCAAAATATTCTCAATTCCTCTAACATAGGAAAAGAATTCAACAAATGTTCATAGGTGTGAATAGTTTCATGAAGCAAGATCTTAAAAATGTCATTTTGAATTTGAATATATAAAGTAAACAAACTTGACAATTTCATGCACTTGAAAACTATAATGAAGTTATATTGCAGGCAATGCTAAAATAATGAGACAAATGCTAAAATTTAACACTAACAAAAATAAAAACAGATCTCATTTTCTATAATTACTTCTTACATTTTATGTCTATCTGTTTTGGTATAGTATATCCTTTCTTTATTTTCCTTTTAAGTGTCTAATAAGAATGCTATAGAACAAATTAATGAGTTTAGAATACTTCTTATTAATAAGTATATTTTTTAATTCCTATAAAATATTTGTTTTTAAAATATTGGCATTAGTTTTCATAAATTTAAGTTTTTATTTATTATATTTATAAATGATAAATTTTAAAAATAGAAATATCAAATTTTAAAATTAAATATAAAAAAATCAATATATGTTATGCTCACTTCTTCCTTCACTGTTGCCTCACATGTCTTCTCTGAATAGGTCTTAGCTCCTAACTAACCTTTAGAGATTAAAAAACCCAAGGTCAAATTGCAAGACACCAAACCTATAAAATCATGTGACGGTGCAGTATAAAATCTTCATTAACTATATTCAAAATTCAAATAATTATTTCAATATTTGAGTTTTACGGAGTGCCAAAAATCATTAACTTCCATAAGTCATTGTTGCAAGTAGAGAACTAACACAAAAGCATTAATTTAATTTAATTTATATACACACACATAGCAGTAGCTTCCTATTTGTCAAATCATGAGAAAGCAACATAGCAGTTTATTATACTACATTCAACTTAATTTTATCTTGTTAGGAGAATAAAAATATATTCAGTCTTACATTCTATTATGTTTGCTATAAAGAACACAAAGTACGAAATTAAATAAAGCCTATATTTTTTAACTAGTTAAAAAGTTTAACTTAATTATTTATAAATATTTTTAACATAATAAGTCAGCATATTATTAATAACAGTATAAAAAAATTATACTACAAATATAAGGAATTTAACTTATATGGCATTTTTCTTTTTTAAAAGTAAAATGATAATGCATATATGTTATTCTAATTAAAATTGGAGAAGTGTTATATAGCAACACATTTTTTTTAACATGTTTGTTATTATTGAGTGATTAAAATTTATTGAAAATTATAATTTTTTT
>PYAF01002687.1:48858-83307 GCA_007407185.1 Glycine tomentella | reverse complement strand
ATGATCCTGCTAAGGATCTGTGAGTGGCCTATGAAGTGATTAGGCCGATAACCCTAAGTTAGACAATTGAGGGGCTATAGAAAGGAATCATGTTTCCTTTCATTCCAACGGTTGAGGACCGTTGTCAGATACCTGATATTGTAATTATGATGTTGACTGTGCTGTATGAATTGCCAGAGGGCGGGACACGAAGGTGTCAACAGCTTGGAGCAACCATCTGAGGACTGAGGAGAAAGCACGGTCTTACCAGGTAAGTTCAGTGTTCCTTTGAGTGATTTCCTCGCTTGGGGTCACTATTTGAGTGTATTATGTGCTTGGGATAGAATGAACACTATGTTGTATTTTAATTAATGATAGTGTTCTATGATGAATGGAAATCCTAACGCTGTGATGGTGTTAGGTATGATATTGTTGTGTCTGATAAGGTGTATAAGCCATGTATATGATAACTAGTGTAGTTAAACACTAGGATAGAGGATCGAGCTGTATTGGGTATAAGAGATATACCCAAATGTTCTAGTGATGAGATGAACACTGTGTTAGTGTTCGATGCCTGATGATAAGCTAACACTGCGAGAGTGTTATGATGATGATTATGATAGTGAAACACCGTGATGGTGTTGTGATGTGTATTGAGGTAATGCCGTTATGACATGTTGGTCTTGATGTTAGATTGACACTGTGAGAGTGTCATGTTTTGTATTGCTTATGAGAATTAGGTGTGCATTCTATGGCAGGAGAATAGTGGACTATGGACCCCTTGGGAATGTTCCCACTCAGTGGATGATCTCCCCTGGGATAATCCATAGGCGTTCATGTAAATCCTGAGTAGATGTTCCCACTCGGTGGATGATCCTATTCAGGTATTGGGTGGTGAGTCCTGAGTAGATGTACCCGCTCGACGGATGATCCTATTCAGGTACTCGGTGGAAAGTCCTGAGTAGATTTACCCACTCGGTGGATGATCCTATTCAGGCATAGATAGAGCCAGTCCTGAGTAGATGTCCCCACTCGGTGGATGATCCTATTCAGGTATTGGGCGGCAAGTCCTGAGTAGATGTACCCGCTCGACGGATGATCCTATTTAGGCATAGATGAAGCGAGTCCTGAGTAGATGTACCCACTCGGTGGATGATCCTATTCAGGTACTCAGCGGGAAGTCCTGAGAGAATGTGTCCTTTAGTGGATGATCTTCCTCAGGCAGAGTAGTGATAGACATCCTGAGTGAGTGGAGAGTCTTACGGGATGATCCTCCTTGGGTATTGATTAGAGTATAGTGAGATTCTGGGGATTTGTACCTGTTAGATGATTATCCCTAGGTGAAGGGCTAGGTTACAGAGAACCTATTCCTTGGATCAGTGTTACCTCAGCAGTGATGAGGTGTTACAGATAGGATGAATAGATATATATATATATATATATATGAGATAGATATGAGATAAGAAAGCCAAGAAGGCTGAGATATATATATATATATATATATATATATATATATGTATTATGAGATTGAGAATTAAAGCTCATGGAGCTTGAGAGAGCCTATTTTCCTAGATAGAGGATCTCTCAGTATAGATGGTGAGTGCACAGGCTTGGTTGGGCGTGCATAATAAGCAGTGTGAGTGATTTGTGGTGAGAGAATGCAGATGGCTATGGATAAGTCATAGTGTTACAATAGGCAGTTGATAGTGAACCAGGGGGAGGAAAGACCTCCAAGAACCCTGGCTTACTGAGATTTTTATCTCACCCTGTGTGGGATTTATGTTGCAGGTGCGTAGAGCAGAGGATAGAGCCCTGGTAAGGAGCCAGTAGAGCCAAGCATGGCAACTGCTTGGACTAGCATCTGTGAGCTTGGAGCTCCCTGTGGTGTATGCATATTGAGGTAGTTTCTGTCTCCTGTCATATTGTTATAGATATGGTTGTTATCTGCCTAGTTTTATTGATTATCTGGATCAATAAGGGCTAGAAATAGTGAAATATATCATGTTTCTGTTTATGCACCATACATAAGGTATCAAGAAATACGATTCTTGTATGCTTCTGCGGCTTATTTTATGCTATTTTGATATTATAGTAATGTTAACACACTGGGTGCACACGGGGTATTACAATATTTGTGATCATTACAAAAAAATATATAATTTCTGCTTATATGATAATCAGTCTTGGCTAAATGTACCAACAAAAGCATCTTTGGTAGAACTCAAAAATAAGTGTCGACTCTATACAATAGTCTACAATTCAAAAGTAACATTACTAAAATATTGACATTGCATTTTTTTATGTTAATTATAAAAATTGATGTTAAATTCATCAATAAGTACATTAATTCTTAAAAAATAGATATAATATATCACATTTTACATAAATTTTAATTGAATCAATGTAGTATGTTAGATGTTATTTTATAATATTAATTTTTTAAGAATCGATGTTGTTGTTATAGCGACCTAAAATATATGATAATTAACTAGGCCTAACACTTCACTACACCTTGGGCTTAGAGCCACCATGTCATATGCGCTTGCCTTACACGGTACTTTCTACAATATTTCAAGAATTACTTCTTGTACCCCCTTGTTTTTCTTCTTACAACTCCAAAAAACCCAAATAGACTGAAATACCCCTCACCAAGCACCCTCTTCTTCTCCCAGGCAAACCCTATCCATCACCTCCATAACCATCATAACCATGCCCTACCGTAATAGAAATCACCAACTTTGTCCTCCTCATCGGCAATAACCTCCTTACTCTCATCATCGTCATCATCTAGTCATCATCTTCACTGGTTCCACAAACGCACCTTCCACATAGGGGAACAATGTTGCCTAGGGTGCCGCTAGAGGCCTTACATGATGTGAGTAACTGGGTGGACTTGTGGACCTTGGCATCAAATTCCTTTGATCAGACTCACAGAACCTTGACAGCACACATGTGTGTGTAGTGACAAGGAAGTTGGCTTTGTGCACATTGGTGTAACGCCTCAATTTCTTTTTTCTGAAATATTACTTTAAAATCATTAAATAATAAATATTACGGAATAATGTCATTAAATCTAGTTTCTATTTCTAAGTTGATATAATATCTCAATATTTTTTTTTTTGAGAAAAGAAGGAACACATATACATATATGTGTTGTGCTTGATTAAAACATGTACGTATAATTAAAATGTTCATGAATAAAGGGTATTATCACAACATATTTTCTATTTAAAAACCATTTCAAAAGTTGTTGTCATTTTTCTTCCACCTTTACACAACCCTATAAAAAAACCTATAAATAATTAACTTGCACAAAACTAAATATTGATAAACTGAAAGATATAAACATAGATATACTAAAGTCATTACAATTTTAACAAGAAAATAAAATATTCACCTCCCCTTAAAATATTACACAGTATTATCAAAAGGGTTAATACAAAAAAATATCACGACAATGAGTATAGAAATCTTCCCACTCCAAATATACAAAAAAAAGGGAAAACAATCCTACACTTAGAGCAGTCACTACCCAAACCTATAAGTGATGGTGATCAATGGTATCCAAAGCTCATCTAACAGCAAAAAGTGGCGCCAGATGTAACCAAAGTGCACTAGACGCACTTCTTCCTCCACTGTGTAGCTGCAGCGATAGCTACTAATCCAAGTGGACATCCTTCGTGGATGCTCCATGACCTCCCCATGAAATGGTGGTTGCAAGGGTGAGTCCTCCGCTCCCAAAAACCACAAACAATAGGCAATAACAAAACAAAACTAAAACATACAATTTATGTAACCACTGTGTGTGGTTATCTAAACAAACAACACTTTTGCATCCTAAGTGCGTGACTATCACACTTAATTAACTATTGGGCCCAATCACTGCCACCAATCCTCCCAGGTCTTGATGGTGTTACAAAATTATGTGGATGACAGTTAGGAGTGGTCGCTACATAGGGATACATTGTACACTGACCCCTCATCTCCCAACTTAAAAAGCATAGTCTCTGAGCTTGTCATGAGTAGCAAAGTGAGGCGTGTGAGTTACCTATACCAAATGAGTGTACCAAATGTCAGGTAGTCACCACTCGCTAATTTCCCTATGTTCCTCAAATCTCTCCGCCCACTATACCCTAGTGTATCTCTGTCCATCATCCATTTTCTCAATGTAACCTCACCTTCCCACATAAGAAAATAGAACCAATGGTTCCTTAATTTCTATCCAATCCTCTTTGACTGTTGTCGTTGTATCGCGTGCATAGCCCTTGTGCCACGTGCATCAATGGACGCGTACAAACAAACAAGAAAAAAAGACGAGGCTCAAGCCTACATACTACTCAAGTAAAACCACTTGTCCCACAAAATAATCAGACAACATAACGGTTGTAATTATAGCTATCTAAACAAACTTAACAAACAATTTGCCGAGGATTGAACACCCCAACACCTAAACCACAACGCAGACAAATAAAAATGACAATATGTAGACATATAAATTATAAAATAAATTTGCATGTCACAAATATAATTGTCGGAGTTCACACTATGTCGGTCTTATCATTCAATAATCATAATAAAATACAGGCACGCATTTCAATAATTTTATCAACAGATAAACATCACAATCTCATAACATGCATCAGTCATCAGATCTTGCAGATATCTCATCCATATAATATAAAATAAATCAGCAGTTCCTAAAAATAAATAATTCTAAGATGATTTACAGGAGACACGAATTCCAAAGTTAAGCTATCTAGTAAGGTAAATGGATTTAGGAAAGAAAGATCCCAGACCAAGCTTGTGTAGCCTATGTGATTGATTTTTTTCAAAGTTTTGCTCATAACTTATTTTTAGTGCTCTCGGTGTTCCGAGAGTCGAATATTCGCAAATCTTATATGTTACCTTGCATCTTCAAACCTAAGAAACTCATTTTTGAGGTAAAAAATTTAATAAAAATAGTTCATACTTATGTAACTCTCAATCCAAATTCATGACAGATTTTTCATTTTACTAAAGGTACTTAAACTTGTTTTATTTGTAGCTTTTGCTAGGAAACTCCGATTTAGGTGAAATTTTAGGCAAACTCTATGTTTTAACATGCAAAGAACTAATTTTTGGCATCAAAATCTCAAGTAAAATAACTCAGCACATAGATTTAGGACATGATCGCAAGTGAGAATAGAGCAAGGAAATGAAGTGAAAATCAAGCTTAGAGTTGAAAATGAAGGCCACTTACCTAAGGTTGACGTAAGAAGGGCACAAGAACACTTGGTAAAACGAAGAAGAAGATGGTATCCTCTTTCTCTTAAAACTTCAGCAAAATGGGAGAGCTAGCCTAGACTTTGTCTTTTAAAAAAAACAACACTTATTTTAGGTGAAATGCTTGGACCAATGAGATTGCAAAGCCTAATTCTTATTTTCTTAATTTAATCACTATGAATGACCATTAATATGACTAATTGGTAGCTTGGACAACCCTTGATATTCTCTCCACGATCTCAGCCATGTCTTATATAACGTCTTGCACTTTTCCAAAACTAACTATAAAAGGATAAGTAGAGTTTTGCCAAAAATGGTAAAAATTGCTTTTGTTAAAACTGGTAAATCTTATCCTAATATTCTAGATTAGTGTGCTAACCTCCCTTGGGATATGTGTACTCAGAGTGAACCTTGCACATAGTTCACTCACACAGAGACAAATTACATTACGACTCAATACACAGTGCAATTCTCATGGAGATGGAAATCTAGCTCACAGCTTCTATTTCTCAGTCAAGTTTTACTAAATCAATCACACACACATATATATATAGCCCAAAATTATATGATTAAAAACATATAACTACTGAAATTAAATTCATACATGCACTAATGACACGACACAGAATTTCCTCTATCAGTCTAAGTTGTAATTTTTTAGGGTGTTACAACTCTAACTTATTTTAATTATTCTACATCATATAATTAGACTCTTTAATTAGTCACCAAATAGCTAAATTAAAATTCTATTTTCAAACTAGTCATATAGTCATTTACGAAAATGCTCTCCACTTTAAACTCTTATGACTTAATTACCCATTTTCTAATTCTATGGAATCTAGATCACCATTAATCAATCTTAATTATCCCCACTTAATTTCTAAATTTACTTACATTAATTACTAATTTTATTTCAAGCTTCTAATTTCTATTTCTAGACCAAAATCCAATTATTAACATCGGTAATTAATGAGATGACCATTATTTGACCGAAGAATTTTCTATGAATTATCCTTATTCTTTCTAGACTTTAGCTTAAAAACTTAAGAGTTTAATCATACCTAGGTATCCTATGGTAAAATCTCAATTTTTACCTTTTCAATAGTCTAAAAATACTACCCAATAATGACAAAGTAATAACATTGTCTACAACACACATGAAAAATTGAGATGTTACACTTGGCATCACAGTCCTATACAAGAAAGTCTTGTATTGTTGTCTTGTGACAATTAAGTAGACCACTTCGAACCTATATCGCTCTACAAACATGGAGCACACCAACCTTTTCTTTTCCACTTCCTTAAACACACTCTCCTTCAAACTCCCCCTAACAACCACAATATCCAAATCTTGTGAACTTGAACTAGCCTCATTCTTAAACAACTCCAACAAGTATCTACTGCTCCAAAGCACTGCACCAACACATACTCTCGGTTCCTTGGATTTGAATTCTCTGTAGTTGGAGAAATCATGCATTCACGCAGTCAAACGATAAGAATCATTTGATGTATATCTAACGATTCATAAATCATTAAGTTAATTCAACTTAATAAACACCTTTAAAATACTAATCAGATGATGAAATCAGACGATCCATAATCATGATTGTGTGAATGCAAAGAATCCAAATCTTTGTTCTCTTTGTCAAAGATTCTTGCTCTCCCAATCAACTTCGAGAATCTCCTATCATAGTATTCCCTGTAACTCACCTAAAAATAGACACAACATTAGATATTGAATGAGTTTCACTTTTTTAATTTTGAATTTTCATGAAGAATGAAAAAGAATAATGAGCTTACGAGGTTTAAAGTGTGACAAAACCAAAACTATTAGATGTCAAGGGGAGGAAGAATCATGGGAGGGATGGAGTCTGATATTGTGAGATCAACATCATTTTGTTGATGTTTTGATTATAGTGAGGTGGTGGGGGTGGGGGTTCCAAAGGGGATCCAACATTTTGTCACCTTATTTCAGGATGATCATTTCAGAAGAGTATCCTATTTTAGAATAACTATAATGGAATATGAAAAATCATATCTAGAATATTTATTCTAGAATACGATAAGTAATCCAGAATACCTATTACAGAATGTGAGTTTTTGTATTTCATAATAGCTATTCTGAAATAGAATACTCTTCTAGAATGATCGTTACAGAATGGGGGTGCTTGGTGAAAGGGGTATTTTTGGTCCAATAGAGTCTTTTAGGAGGTACAGGAAGAAAAAAGAAACGTGCAAGAAGTAAAAGCCCAATGTTTCATGTTGATTATCATGGACATTATCTACTTCAAGAGAAATTTATTAGAGTGTGTTTGGATAGAGAATTTTAACTGAGGAAAGTAATTTATCAGAGAATTTAAAATTCTTTAATCTAAAATTCATTGTTTGAATGTTTTTATATGAAGAATTTAAATTTTTGGAATTTTAAAACAGAATTTTAAACAACTACAAATGTGGAATTTTAATTTCCTTCTAAAATGTGAGAAATTGAAATTATCTTCTGCCGCTGACGTCCCTAGCGCTGCCGCAAGGACCTGACGTTGCCACTACCCCAGCGGGACACCAACTTGCGTGTGTTGCTTCCTCTACCCCAATTGATGGCTGTTGCAGCAACAGCGCAGCAGGTGATCCCGTTCTTAGAGCCGGAGAGGTTGAACCGCATCGAAAGCGGTGAGACGGTGTACAAGGTGGTCCACCGCACCAGCAGACGCGTGTACGCTCTGAAGGTGATATATGGTCACCATGAGGATCCGGTGAGGAGACAGATCCACCGGGAAATCCAGATCCTTCGTGACGTGGACGACTCGAACGTGGTGAAATGCCATGAGATGTATGATCAGAACAACAAAATCTAGGAGCTACTGGAGTTCATGGACAAAGCGTTGCTGGAGGGGAAACACATCTTGTAGGAGCAGCACCTAGAAAATCTATCTCAGCAGATTCTGTGGAGCTGGCGTACTTGCACCTGCAACACATCGTGCACATGGACATCAAGCCCTCGAATCTGCTGATAAAATCATGGCAGCAGGTGAAGATCGCTGACTTAGGGTGGGTCGGATTCTGAATCAGACAAAATTTTGAAAATGAAATATTTTCAATTGAAGCATTTGAAATTCTTAGAATTTAAATTTTTTTAAAATTTTAAATTGCCTCATCTAAATAGAACATTTTAAACATTCTACCACTTTATTTCAGAATGGTCATTTCAAAAGAGTATTCTATTCCAGAATAACTATAATGAAATATGAAGAATCATATTCTAGAATACTTATTCTGGAATAGGATATGTAATCCAGAATACCTATTACATAATATGATTTTTTGTATTCCATAATAGCTATTCCAAAATAGAATACTCTTCTGAAATGATCATTACAAAATGGGGGATGCTTGGTGTAACACCCTGAAATTTCGATAACTTAAAATATATGTGTGATGTATACTTTGTATAATTTGATTAATTTGATTAATTAGAATTAGTTGAAATGTTATGTGAATTATCCATGCACGATTGCTTGGTGTAGATGTCAAGTTATGGGGAATTTGCTTCAGCTATGTTGAAATGAAGTTATTTAGAGTTTGACCCAAAACCTATTTTGGTAAAATAACCATTCTGGATTGGTTAATCGTTGGATCGTCTTCAAATTTTAAATCTAGGTTTCTAACCCATATATGTAACTTTTGACCGTTGGGATTGTCAAAATAATGTCCGTAACGTGAGAAATTAATTTTTCACTGAAGCAGAAAATTCTAGAATTGGATCAACTCGCCCAGGCGAGTTTTGCAGGCATTTTTGCTCGCCTGGGCTAGTGGAGGCGGTGCTGAATATGTTTTTAACCTTCCAAATCACGAAAATTGAGGATTTTTCCTCCCACAAGCCTTCCCTAACCTCCCTCCATCATCCTCCACCACCCACAGCCACCGGAGACCACTACGGATCGCCGTTGCTTGCCATGAGATCCCGGCACGGTGAAGAACCTTTTAATCAGAGAGGAATCTTCGAAAATTTTCTCGAAGTTTCGGTAGATAATGGAGCTCTCAATCCTTCTTTCTTGGTTTCCTTGAGGTAATCTTAGTTTCTTTTGTCTTCTTCTAGCTAGTTTAAGCCTCTCTTGATATCTCTTATGATTCGGGTACTATTTTTTGGCTTTTTCTATACTTCCTTTGAAAATTCTTTGAAAATGAGATGTTGTAAAAGTCTCCTTTTTATGAAATTGATATCATTTCTGTGATTCTTGTTGAACCCTGGTCACATTGGTGTGATCGAAATTTGAAAATGATGTCTTTTGATGTGGACTCCTAAAACACCATTTTAGCCTCTTTTTAAATTCGAGTGGGTATTTGACCCCGAATGCTAATGTTAGCCTTGTTTATGAAATCTATACTAAATTATCTTCAATTTGGTATATAGAGTTCCGCGTTTGGGCCAAAGCATGTGAACTTGAGAGATCCCAAAACAACGTTTCAAGGAGCTAACAGAGGGATATAGATAGGTAAGGGGAGTTTATTATTTAATTATAGTTTTGGTACCATAGTTGGGGGCCAGGGAGTCCAACTATGAGGATATCTATCTGTCTCTGCTGTATGCTGGTTTTCAAGAAATGCTAAGTTTTTAACTAATGAGATGCGATGTATTTATGATTAATATGTGTTTGCTCCTGTGTGTACTTATTTTCAAGAAAAACTGTTTTTAACTAATGGGATGCGATGAATTGACTTGTTGATGGATAAAATTGTGAATGATATTGTTGTTGTAATGATTGGATTTTTGGGAAAAGTCTTAATTACAGAGGAGACTCTGTCTAAAATTTTATAATATGTTTTCCTATTTAATTCTTTATTAAATTTTTAAATGGGCATAAGAGTGTGTTTTGTATATTGTAGTCCTCCTCTTTAATTTAGAATTTTTCTAAATATATCAGTCTTCTGATATGATGAATTGTTAATGTATGAATTTTGGGTTGTCTGAAGACTGGGGAATGTGAATCTCAGGCATATATATTATGTATAGATGTGAAATATGATTGCTTGTGATATCGTTGATGATATTGAAATTGAAATGTCATTGATGTAGTTGATGATGTTTAGATGAGATGGTGTTGATGTAGTTGATGATGTTCAAATGATATGATATTGATATGCATGATGATGATATTGAGATGATGTGATGTTGAGGTTGATAATGATATTGATGAGAGATAATGTTGATGTGAACAGTGTCATTGTGTGTGGATATACATGGATACCCATGGGGGGTGTATGACGAGTTACCCTTGCGAGGAAGGATTTGTTCCTAGCCAGGTCATACATTGATGGTGCCCATGGTTGTATGCGGTATATGTCCACGTGGGGTGCATTGACTGGTTGGATAACCTTGCGAGGGTGGCTTTACGAATTTTCAGCATCCCAAGAGAGAAAGAGATTGTTTAAAATTCCGGTGCCTAGCTATCCATGGTCAGTGCATCAGTGAGCCCACATTGGTGTGTTACGTATGTACATGGGGGTGCATGACAGGTTACCCTTGCAAGGAAGGATTTGTTCCTAGCCGAGTCATGCATTGATGATGTCCATGTTTCATACTTCATTTGTATGTGTGGAAATAGAATGAAGGCACACACATATCTGTGAGTTTCAGTGGACTGAGACGCAGGTACTAAGGGATCATCAGGTTTGGAATTCTCTTGCGACACTAGCTGATCACCGAGTGGGAGAATGACCAGTGCACGACAGGGTGGCCTTGATAGGCGGTGAATCATTTTTGCTGTGAGAGGCTATTTCCGGAGATGGTACCACATTGCATGGTGATAGATGAGTCAGGTGCATGCATCATTCTATGCATGGTTGTTTGAGTTGTGAAATACATTGGATGATTGGTTTGTTGAGTGTGTATTGGAATCATGGATTTTTGTTAATGATTGTGGTGGGTAATGTTGTTTTCTTCCCAATTGCTGCTATATGATGTTTGTTGGTTTTATATAATAAACTCACCCTTGCATTTGTTGTACCATGTGGTTGGTACCTGTGATGATCACGAACTTTCGTTCGTGGGAGTAGATGAGTAGCAGTAGGTGACCTTGGAGGGAGATTCTTTTTGTTGGAGCCGCCAAGCCGACGTGATGACATTGGAATTCTTTTTCAGAAAGAGTTTGTTTTATTAATCAACTCTTTCTTAGTTAGTTCTTCTATTCTCTTTTGTTGGTCATATAAGATTCCAGGTGTAAATATATGTAACATCAAATTAAGTGTTGATATGTAAATGATATGTACTGGTTCAATATATGCATACATGTGTATTCAATTATGTAATTGTATTGTGTGTATAATAATTGTATTATCCCGAAAAACCTACTACCATTTTCATAATCAATTTAATGAAGTTTTCATTAAAAGTTAAATCTTGTATGGTAAGAGTAGATGATACATTAGCGACAAGGCGAATCGTTACACTTGGTGAGAGGTGTATTTTTGGTCCAATGGAGTCTTTTAGGAGATACAGAATGAAAAAAGCAACGTGCAAGAAGTAAAAGCCCAATGTTTCATATTGATTATCATGGACATTATCTACTTCAAGAGAAAGTTATTAAAGTAATTGGCATGATTGTGACGGATAAAAGTCGCCAGTCCCATCCCCTGTCCCATTTACTGTTCATCCAATAAAAACTTGCCACATCATTTAATGTTTCCAGGGCAGATTAACAGCGTAATCTCTTCTCCATTCCATTCTTTCTTGTTAATTTTCCATCCAAACCACATTCTTTCTCCCTTTCTATCAAGACGTTTGCTGGGACAGAGAATTAGGAAGGAAGAACGAAAATAGGATTACGTCGTTAATCATCCGTTATGTGTCGTGGAATGAAATAAAAGGTGAGACTCATGATTATGATCGATTCGATTGCAACTCACTCACGTAGTCACTTTCTTATCCTAAAACTCGAGCTCAATTTTCTTGTCCTAATATTTTATTATAAATTGAAGTATCAAAGTACGTTTTACAAATATATATTTTGCGCATTTTGCAAGAAATAAATAACTATATTAACAATGACTGAATATGAGGTAAATATCATTTTGCAAATGCTTATTCACAAAATATCCTTCTCTTTATTTACCAATTTGCAATGCCGATTTACCAATACATAGTCAATGAAAAAAAATTACGCTGAAATTATTTTTTTAATCAGCTAAAAGAAAACATATATAATTATGGGTATAAGAAATACCTTGAGGCTATGTTTGGGAGAGGGAGTTAGGAGGGGAGGGAAGGGAAAGGAAGGGTTTAGCTAGAGTAATCTCCTTGTTTGTGAGTTATAATTTTTGAGGGAAAGAATTTGGGGATTTTTAAAACTCCTCCAAAACCCTCCAATGCTTAGAAATTATAATCCCCCCTATTTGGGGGGTTTTTAGAAGGAAAATTAGTTAAAATTACTATTCTACCCATCAATATTTTGTGATGAATAATTATTGGTGAGTTTGATGCTAATTAAAATTTATTTATCATACACTTTAAAATTACTATTAAAATTAATTATGTAAAAGTATCTCATTAACTCTCAATTTCCCTCTCTTCATAAATTTTTAACTCCCAAACAAGGAAGAAGGAACTTCCCTCATTTTCCTCCCTTTCCTTCCCCTTCCTTCCCCTTGAATCTCTTTCCTTCCCCTCCCCTTCTAACTCCCAAACATAGCCTGAAAGTTTTACATGTCCAGGCCAAATCCGAGAGTCCTCTGAAAAGTAAATTGCCATCAATGATTACACAATATTTAACACATAAAACATGAAAATATTACATAAGCATGTAACATAAACCCAATCCATGTGTATAACGTGATTAAGTCAATCTTTTTTTTTTTTTTTATGTTTTCTTTTGGATATGGTGCATCTCTTAGTTAGAAATCGATCATTAATTTCAAAAGATATCCAAATTTATTTAAGGATTGGTTTATCTTAGCATATATTTTTTCATATGCATGAATAGAGTTGGGTATGCGAGTAAGTCCATCCCGCAAAACCTATAACTACAAAGCCAGCAACCTGTAAAGCCCTCATTTTTAATTGGTTCATTTTTTTGAAGTCTGCATCCATCCTACACAGTCTGCAGGCTTAACCGTCCTGCATTTGACAAAAAAGTTAAAGAAAAATAGATTTTAAAATGTAAAATTTGACCAATTTTAAATTATTTAAAAAAAAATTAACTATGAATTGTCTAATAAAATAATCATTTATCCAAAATGATAACATAATTTGCATCTTAAGCTACCAACTTTTTTTTTTTTTAGATTATGTTTACCTAATATATAATTCTATATATACTAAATCAAAATATTATATCACCATCCACCAATTATTCAATCATATAAAAAATACTTAAATTTTATACTTTTTTTTAATTTTTTTCTTTATTTTTACACCCCTTATTTATTAGTATAATATATATTTTTATAGTAGAATATAAAAGCCCATGAGGGCCCACAAAGCCCATGATGGGTAAAACGCATTAAACCCGTGAGTTAAAAAGTTTGCAATTTAAAATGGACTAAAAATATTAAGTTCCGTATATCGTGTGGGTTGTATGTTTTGCAGATGACCCATGGGTTCGAGCCCGTTTGCCATGCTCTTTTCATATGTACAAAGGAGGAATTAAACATCTGACTACATATTTAATGAAAATGTTTATCTGATAATCATATCAACCATGTTGATTTATGATTAAGTCAACGTGTATATGTATCATTGATTTTTAATAATGGGAGATGAACCATAGTCATCATATACTGCATATCAAAGTAATGATTAAATACATTTTTTATTGTTTAAAATCACACTTTAAAATGTTTTGATTTTATTATGATATAATTAACAAATAGTCTTATTTTTAAGTATTAGATGAGGAGATCGATATCTGCATCCGCATGTATAAGAAAAATAACCATAAAAGAAGTCAATATCTTAAATATATCTTTATATCTCTTGATATTAATTTTTTATTCTTATTTAAAAAAAATTGAATTAAAAAAAGACAGTTTAAAAATAGATAGAATTGATATCCAATCATACCTTAAATATATATTTTTAGATTTATAAATGTTAATTACTAATTTGTTATTTTTTTAATATGATATATCAAAATCACCATCTTTGCATCCTTCGTCTCTTTTTTAATCATCTAATTATCAAAATATCTCGTGATGATACCTTGAATATAAATCATAAAATAATTTTTTACATTAATTCTTTTTACTACAAATATCCTTTTGACAACAATAAAACTACGAACAGCAAACCCACAAATCTCACCGCTACGGTAGTTCAAATCCAAACGAAATACGCCCCTTTCATCATGTGAAAAAAATAAAAATAAAATGTCATAGCCCTGCGGTCCACTGCATGTGAGTGGCATTTGGAATTTACACACGACATGACAAGTGCAAGGATGGGTTTCTTGGAAGTCTACAAAATGTTTCACAGACGATGTCCACGTCCTGCTCCCTCCAAATCCACCTTCCTCACTCTCATTATTCCACCTTCAATGAATGGTTCTTGTCCTAAGAAAAATGGTTAGTTTCACTATGGGGTTGTACTAACGTGGCATGTCTCCTCTCTTCTAAAAGAATAAAATAAAAAATAAAATAAATTAATTTTTTATAAATAAAAATAAATTTTTTGTTAACTAATTTTAAAAAATTAATTAATATTACTTTTTTAAAAAATAAAATAACATTTATAAATAAATTAATGAAAAATTTATTTTAATTTAAGTTCATTTCATTTTTTTCTTTTTTTCTTTAAATTTTTTAAGAGAAGTTTAGATCTAAACAGCCTGATAAGGCTAATACATATTAACAAGTCCAAATTACTGGAATGTCAATCCCAGCGCAAAACGTTGCTTAACACCGATTAACACATCAGGGTTACTAGTCAAATTCCGGTAACACTCTTACTCTTCTACTATGCGTAGCAATAAAATTAATTAGTACCTTCTGATTTTCTAGTTTCTTCTTTTTATTGTGGTATATATATATATATATTTGCTTCATAAGTTTTATTCACTTAAGTCAATCAGATAAGACTATTATAAAGGTAAAATTCTTTCTCGAAAAACAACATAACTATATATTAAGGTGTTAAAGTTAGAATAATTCAATATCAATTATCCCATATCATTCACACATTTGATAATAATATATATTTGTCAGTTCTTTTTAGTTATTATCATCTTCTTTCTTTTGTCACATTTTAATCCACGTTTATTTTATAGATATTATTTATTAAAGATGATCGTATTTAAATTAAATAAAATTATTATAAATAATAATTTACTTTTTAAAATATTTAGCTTAATTGCATATTTACAATCATTCGGTAACAGTATATATGTTTGTCAATTGTAAGTTGTTACCCTCTTTTTTCTTTTGGTGTAACATTTCAAAGTGGTGGTTGAGTGATGAAGCATGACTAGTCAAAATCCAACGTTGGTTCCTTTTGGGTACAACGAATCTGATCAGATTTAAGTACACCCTGAGATATCAACCTCACGTAAAAAAAAAAAAGAAAATAGAAAAAGGGTTAGAACACAGATGGGTCAAAATCAAAACATATTGTTCAGCTTTCCATTTTCGTAGTGGGATTCTTCCGTTCTTGCTTTCTCCAGTGTCATGAAGAAGAGTTCTGCATCATCATTCCAGAACTTGGGATCTTTCCCAAGTCCAGGGGCACCCTATTATAGAGAGAGAAGCATTAGGAGCCAAAAGGGTTGGTGCTCAGAGAGAGTTTCAAATTCAAAGCTTTCAACTAGTGCTAGTAGCATAAGCAGAAGACACACTATGGCAGGGTTAACAACAACACCCTTTTGTGGTGGAAGAACACTGCCATCTAAATGGGATGAAGCTGAGAGGTGGATTTGTAGCCCAGTTTCTGCGTATGCTGAGAGCAGAAGTTGTTCACATGCACAGCTTCAGCGAAGGCCAAAGTCAATAAGTGGCCCTATTGTGCCTCCTGGCGTGGCTGCTTTCTACTCAAATCAGGGTTTGGTTGTGAGAAACTTGGTGGTGGGTTCACCCTTCTCAACTGGGGTGTTGGCACCTGTTGCTGTTTCTGTTCACCACTTTGATGCACATGATGGCACTGTTTTTGGCTATGACTTGGACAGTGGAATGCAGTTTTCTAGCCCTGTGATCAATGAGAATGGCGTGGTGCTTTCTTCTTTGCCAAGTGCTGAACCCACGTGCTCTGAACTGCCATGTGACCAATCATCTCCCATCTCTCAAGGTAAATCATTGTCTTCTTTTTTTACTACTCTAATTAGAACTTTTGGCTTGTTGTATGATCCGAAGTATAGTTACATATGAAGTTCAAACAGTTCTCTTCGAAGAGTCGAAGATTCATTATGTCGGACACATTTCTCACATCAACTCATCTAAATATTTGTTCGACATTTGTCCGACATTTTTTATTAGATTTTTTAATTTAAAAATGATTTTTTGTTGGTTAACTTAAACACTGACACCTTTTCATAACTTGCACACTTGCAAAATCATAGAAAATAGGTTTTAAAAAATGAATATCTCATCAATTTAGACATTTTGTTATGTTACTTAAATTTATTTCATTAAAGTATCATCTTTGTGTGTATGAGATGTTTATGTATTCTATATTTTAGAGATTAGTGTGTCAAAGTATTTGTGTCCGTTTGTTGTTCATGTTAGAGTCTTCATAGCTTAAAGGCTATGATACTTTAAATCAACTATGACATTAATGCCCAGTTAATAATTTAGTCACGCTTAAATTTCTCATCCTTTTTATAGGAATATATATTATCTGGAATTGAATTTGAATTTTCTTTCCCTCATAAATTTAACATGTGTTACCAACTGAATTAGGTTCACTAAATACTATAATTACACGAGAGTTGTTATGTTATCCTTAAAAATTTAAGAGTCTTGGTATTTCGTCCAATAGCTGAATTAGTTTGAACAAATGTAATAGGAGAGATAATTTCTCAGTACTAAGTCTTAAATTTTCTAAGGTAGAATTTCTCTAATTACATTGCATATTCCGTATATAGAAGATGCTTAATATATGTAATCAATTGATTAGTATAAGGAGAAACTGTTTCTGACACGTGATGGCTACTGTTTGTGCCTAGATTTCAGGGGATAATTAATGCGACTGTGCTGTATTCAGATAACATTGGCCAAAAAGACAAATTCTTTCATTAAAGAAATAAAGATTTTTTCAAAGTATATGCATTGTTTAATCATTTGCTAATTTAATTTGGCAACTTTGGTCTTGGGTTATCCACCACTAGCAGGTAAATCGGTGAAGTGTTACAAAGTGCTTTTATATTGTTATAATCACTAGGATGAGGTGGCCACACCCAACATTTTTCTAATAATGATAATTAGTGTATTTGACTCTCCTTTAGCACATTGAGGAATCTCTATAAGTATCTATCATTTTAGCATATTATGAAATTAATTTTCAGTTCAGTTCAGTATTTACTATTTTGTCACACTTAAGCTCTATATCTTTTCTTAAGAATGTATTTAGCAAGAATCAAATTTAAATTTTCTCTATAAATTTTAACATGTGATTTTTAATTGAGTTACACTAATTAGATTCTACCGCATAATCGATACGCCATTATTAGTTGACATTCGAGAATCTACACGTTCAAAACGATTGTTGTTTTAATTTACAGATGAGAAACAAGAAGGAACGATGAATGAGGAAAACGTAGCATCTCATTCCTCAAGGTGTGACAAAGGTACCCAAATGAGTCTAGGGGAGGCAGAGAATGATTCACATTCATCTCCTAAATCTTGTGCCACTTCAGTTGTGGAACAACAAGAATGGCATTCTCCTAAATTAGAGGTCAGAGATGTGGAAGTTGACAGCCAAGCTACAATTATAAGGTGGTCCAAGAGGCATGCAACCAAATTGCCCAAAAAAGATACTTTACACAGCAAAGATTCAAGAGAGATTAGTGCAGAAGGCCAAGCATCATGGGATATTGATGAGCCAAAAATTGACACTTCCAAGTATGTGTTGCTTACATATTAAATACCACAATTTTTAAAATTCATGTTACATTGGTCATTTTGGTTCCTTGGCTAAAAGGTGAAGGTCGACCCAACAGAAAGTGAGACCTAAAATGAAAATTGAGAAACTTTTTCTACTTTAAAGAAAATAGTGAGATATGTGGGATCTTTTAGTCATATGTGACCTTTTTTACTTTAAAAAACTAATACCAAACGTTGATAAGCTTAAGTTTTAGTTTATTTATCCTTGGGCCGATCTTGTAAAAAGTTACATTATTCATTAGGTGTTGTTTTTGCCGTTCTCCTATTAGAATTGAAGCTTTACATCGGTAATTTGTAAAATCTTTTAATGTAAATTTGTTATGCAGATTGGGATAAAACTTCAATTCTAATTGGAAATAGTACAAACAATACCTAAAACACTATCTAAGTTTTCTCCTTCCTGGATATAAAATCAGTTTGGAGGCTGCTAATGAATGCTTTTCAGTTCCTTAGATCATCATGGACATTATATTTGAATCTCTTCCACATTCATTCAGAGAGCAACATGCATATAATGCTAGTGTTTTACTTCGGCATTTATCCATGAACTTCTTCTGTTTTGGGGCAGGTTACAGAGAGAGGAAGCCAAAATCATCGCGTGGGAGAATTTGCAGAAAGCAAAGGCTGAAACTGCAATACGGAAACTTGAGGTTTTCTCTATTCATCATAATTAGTATAGTGTAATTTCTTATATCACGTATGTTTGGGGTCTAACACAAATTGTATTCATATTATAACCAGTTAAAAGAAGATATTAAATTCATTGAAGGAGGTTGCTATACTGCAGTATAAACTATAGTAAAGCTCAGAATATATATGTAGAAAAAGTGTATATATAACACAACATGAGAACTGCTAGGAACACATTCTTTTGAACACATTTCTTTTTATTGGTTGAAATTTATTAAAAGTCAGAATTTTGTGGTTTCCACATCATATTTAACAATTCTATCCTGATTTTGTAGTTCTTAATAAATTTTAATCAATTAAAGAATGTGTTTAAAGGAGTGTGTTAAAGAGTATGTTGCTAACTATCTTCAATACAACAATTTAATCTCTTCTAACTATGACAGTATTTAACACAGATGAAATTGGAAAAGAAGAGATCATCATCAATGGATAAGATTTTAAACAAGCTGAGAAGGGCACAATTGAAAGCTAAAAATATGAGAAGCTCATTACCTGTACAACAGGACCAGGAGGTTTCCAAGTGCAGAGTATTTTCGTTCTCCAAATATGCTCAGATATGGTCTCCAACCACTTGCTTCAGAAGCCATGATCAGTGATGGATCCTATGTAAAATCCCTTAGGTCATTGAAGTTTTTTGACCACTTTATAAAAGAATATACTACATTGTCTTGATGCCCATTTGATGCAATTGGCATGTGTTAGAAAGCCTTACACCATTATTTGCACCTAGGTACCTATGTATTATTCTGTGTATATAAGAAAGCACAATGGTTGTGACGAACTTTTTTTCCTTTTCTTTTATAAACATTTTTTTTTTCTCGTTTTCTTTATGAACACACCAAGTACTCGTAGATGGTGATTGAGGAGAAACTATTGCATTGTCTAAAGAGTACCGTAATCTCAGTTAAGCTTTACATAATGTTCATAATTGAATTTTATTAACACTTTTTCTTTACATAATGTACATAATTTGGGCATGGTATTCATGTATTAATTAATGGTGACAAAAGTCCAACACAGCAGGTGTCTTGACATCGTGCTATCAGTGTGTTTTGATATTCAATTTTGTATCGTACTTGTAATTTGTAAACTCACCAAGGATCTTCCACCTGGGAAAAGTCAGCATATCATTAGTGTTGCATACTTCTTTTCAAGGTGTAATCACGGTTAGAACTTAGAAGTATATGAATTTATTCTGAATCGTGAATGACGATAGTTGTCCAAGCGATACTAGAATAAATTGAAAATCAAAAAATGCCTATATATACACTTTTAAAGATTTATAACAGACGCCACCATATTTTCATCATATGTGAACTATACAAGATCAAACATTTTATTATTTGGCACCCATTATTAATGTGTATTTGTATTGAAGTATGTACTACAAGTTTCAGAAGAATGAAAATGGATGCAAGAGGGTGATAATGCACGATAAGTACGTACCTGATATATATGTCCACATGTCTCATGAGACCTTCGAGAGACATGGAAATTATATCTATGATCTATCTCATTGCCCTAGTTATTTATCTCAAATAACAAGATAGTCTATAGTGCATATAGTAGGGTAGTTATCTACTTTGATCTTTTAAATGCAACAAAATACTTTCACTTTTTCTTTTCAAATCACTACTAGAAAAAACATTTTGGAGGATGGCGGATCAACGAGGGTTATTAATGAATGCAGATATCACATCACAGATCCACTCACCGTTAATGGCTGATTCAACTCCAACTGCAACTCCTTCAAACGACACTGTATCATGTTATTTCCAACGAACGGTTACTCACTACGCTTCCTTCATTCCCAGTCTCACCTCTTCCTTCCTTTTTCTTTTCTTCCCTTTCTCTAATTTTTATTTCTGACGCTGTTCTTTCGTTTCCGAAGGTCAGTTTGTACGATTGGTGGTTGATTAGAGAATTCGAAGTAGGAGCTAAACCGACACGGTTATTGCAGAGCAGGAACCATCTGCAATTTTAACCTCTCTTACCTGCACAAGGACTAATGGAGGAAAACAAATTTGAAAAGTCTGATATCATTGCTATTTTCACCATGGTGGGTCAATTCCTGGATCAGAGTGTTGCTGCTCTGATACCATGTAGTTTAGGAGAAGAAATAATAATTTTTATTTCATTGATTAATTGAATCTACAAAGGGTGGGCAGAGTTCTCTAACCGATCTGATTCTGATTACAATTCAAACTAGTAGATAAGGGGAAAATAAATTAAAAAGATAAGGCTGAGATTGGATGAATCTGATCTTATTCTGTCCCAAGTTGCTGGAAGAATTATTTAAATTTTGAAAAGAATAGAAGTCCTAACAACTTTGACACTACTATTATCAATTAAAAGGTTTTAAGTTTCATGATGTCCTTTTTAATCTACTTTTTATGTTTATTATTGAAACAGTACAGAATTATAATTCCTGTTGTTTACTTTATTTCTTGATTATTCTTTCTAGTTACCTTGAATTCCTCCGAACTCTTGAAGAAAGATGGATCAAGATTGGGCTGATATCTCATCATCTCTTGAGGCTGTTTGATAAATGTCACTGCTGATGGGAAAAACCTTGCAAAGACGGAAAAAGTTCTGAGCAAATTTGTTGATCTGCTTCCTACTAGCTCTCCCATAGCAACAAGCCAACAACTACTTGGAATGTTAGACTTCCATTGACAAATGAAGCTATCGTGATTCCTACTCAGGTAAGATAATTTCATTTTGTCATTCTTTGTATACATATTTTTATTTCTGTAGTGCAAGGGCAGAGTGGAGTTGCCTTTGATCCCGAAGTTTTTTTTTTCTCTGTTGCATTTACTTGTGTTTCTATGAACAGATCACGGTGTTTCCTTCTATAGGTTAATTATGTAGGAAAAGCAGCCAACATTTATGGTACTGGTTATCAGCTTAATGGGAGTGCATACGCTATTTCCAAATACATTAGCAATACATGGTTGTGGGATCGTGTACGTGTTAGTGGTGGAGCTTATGGAGGTTTCTGTGATTTTGATACTTACTCAGGTAAGTTAATTATATTTAACCTTGGGCATAATTATATTTAACATTTCAGTTAGGGCTTGTCCGTGTATTCTAAGAGGACAAGCTCTAACACATCGGTAAAGTTGTGTCTTAGTGACTTGTTGGTCATGAGTTCGAATACAAAAATAGTCTCTTTGCATATGTAAGGATAAGGTTGTGTATAATATCCCTTCCCCTCATCTACGTATAGGCGAGGAGCCTTTGGACAATGGAGTACGTAGTTTTTTTTTGTCAGTGTATTCTAATAAATTCTTCTTGAATAGAATCCCTGCATGCTTACCTTTTTTGTTGCTAGGAGTGTTCTCCTTCTTATCTTATCGTGATCCCAATTTGTTGAAGACACTTGATGTATATGATGCGGAACTGGTGACTTCGTAAGACAACTACAAATAGATGACAACACTTTAACAAAAGCCATAATTGGAACCATTGGGGATGTAGATGCGTATCAACTTCTTGATGCCAAAGGTTATAGTAGGTATGTCTATGAGATAATTGATGCTTTCAGAGCCTGTTTTCTATGGATATTTGATTCTTTTGCATCTTATTGACTAGACACAAACACACGCTGAGCAAGATTAATTGCTGAATTATTAGCATTTGCTTCTAAATGTGCAATTATTTTGATTTTCTTATTGTGGTTACAAACTGTGCTTGCATTCTGATATGCGTCTAGCATAGTGTTTTTTAAGCAAAAATAATCATGAAATCAATCATAATTGAGCAATAAAGATCTTATATTTGTGGAAGTTCTTATCATTATATCATCAATCATAAGATCACTAATTTGTGCAATTTTATAGCAGGAAAACCAAGAGAAGAAGTGAAGAAAGCAAAGATCAAGAAGTCAACATTCTCTGGAGTCTCACGTGAGTAGCGCGAGATCTCGCGCCAGTCGCGCCAAAAAGTTAAAATAGGGCAATTTTCTCTGGAGTCTAGCGCTATTCGCGCGAGAGTTGGCGCTATTCGTGCCACAGACCTGAAATTGACAAATTCTCTCTGGAGTCTCACGCTATTAGCGTGAGATCTGACGCCATTAGTGCCAGCGACACGTGATTTCAAGATTTTAATTGATATTGCACGAAAATAGAAGATATGAAGAGTTTTATAACCTAATTATAAATATGGACTGAGAGACCAGAAAGACTTACTTTGACACTGAGAAATAACATCAGAAAAGCACAGGAGGCAGTTTTGGGGATTGATTGAAGCTAGGTCAAGAAGATTGAATCAAGATAGAAGGGGTTTATACTTCTTCTTTTCCTTTGAGACTCTTGGTCTAGATATATTTTGTTTATGTGATTAAGGTCAGACATGAATATGTCTGGCTAATTCTCTTGATTGTAGTTAGAGGCAAAACCTAATGTAAACTCCTTTTTAATTGAATTGGTTCTATTATTTTTTATGATAATTTGTTTTATTTTACCTTGTTTTGAATTAATTATGTCTTTATTAGACCTGATCATTCTGGTAATGTTGTAAGAGTTAGGATTTACAATATGAATATTGGGCTTTAATCTTTGACAGCGGTAAAATAACAATTGTTACATTACCTAGGGATAGAGATGTATGATTGCAGAATTAAATGATGTATCATCTTAATGTTTAACCTAAGAGAGATTACTAAGGAATTAGGGTTTTTGATTGGGTTAAAAGGTTAAAGTCACTAAGGAATTAGGATTTAACTAGTTTCCCGTAAAGATACATAATCTGAACAATTAGAATAATTGAATTTAGTAATCAATTCATGTAAAGACGGCAGAGATCAAAAGGTGGATATGCTCTGACTACAATTCTTCCTCATAATTGAGTATACTCTAATTAATATTGCTTTTGAATTCTTATTGATTTTGAATTCTGTTATTTAATTCTCTTAATCCACAATACAATTCACAATCCAATTTAAACATCTTTCCTCCAATTTAAAGATAATAGTTGCAATATATTTGGTGCCTCAATCCTCGTGGGAACGATATTTTATTTATCACTTTATTACTTGTAACGATCGGTACACTTGCCGATTGCGCAACACATTCATTTCATTTGCAGTATGTTGTGGTACTTACTGGGTATTAAAGAGGAAGAAAGGCGAAGGAGACGTCAAGAGATATTATCTACTAGGTAGAGATTCTGATAGTTGATTAATGCATGATCTTCTACTATTTATGAATATATAATCATTTGATTTGTGGCTATTAATGAAGCAATATATTGCTCTCTGCTCTCAATACATCTCTCACTCTCTTTCTATGGTGGTGAGCTATTAACAATCCCAAAATGACTGTCTTAATCTGGACTTGGAAATTTTATCACGGCTGATTTTCTGTGTCATTCATTGGATGATATTGTTTACATATCATTTTGTTGCTCTAGAGACTAGTCTTCCTGAATGTGTTATGTCGAGACATTTTGAAATTTTTTGCAAGGTTACGCCTCCTTATTGTTCTTGGATTTTGTTATTCACTTGTGATAAAAGAGCTAATGAATCAAAAGAATATGGATATTTTTGCATATATATTTTATATACTACCTAGGCAACTTGGTGTTGTGACATATACTTCCCCTTGAATTTGATCCTGCCTGTACTTGAAACCATTTGTTGTTCTTATACTGTTTTATATTTCATTTGATTATATTTGTGATTTTGTGTGCATTAATTCAGGTTATCGGGCCTCTTCTATTTAGAACAAGCTTTTTTTATTGCTTTCTTTTTTGTTTTATTTACATTTTGATAAAGTTTATTATATTATAACTTTTTAATTATAGTTAAATAAAATTTTAATTTAATTTGTATATATTTATAACTTTTTACTTATATTTAAATAAAGATAAAATAATTTTAGGTTTATACATGAATTAACTAAAGATCTGTCCACATATACATTAATTAATGGTACAATTTAACATAGAGCCTAATTAATTGCATGGATGATGTTGTGGACATGCATGTATAGTAGAAGATCATCATCATCAAGTTCAGTTAGGGATGAAAGCATATGTATTTTAAAAAATCATGCATTTTGCTTTTAGCAGTATACTAAACTTTGATTATACTGATCATCAGGTAATCAATCATCTTTATTGTTATTTTGTTTGGTGATATACTTATTATATATAGATAAATAAAGAAAGAAAATGATTTATATATATATATATATATATATACATTTTATAAAAATAACATTTTTTAAGACGATTTTTCAGAAAATCATCTTAGAAAGTAGACTTTATAAGACAATTATTCAGAAAATCATCTTAAAAAGTTTACTTTCTAAGACAATTTTTTGAAAGAATCATCTTAGAAATGAATTTTTTTAATATTTTTAAAATAAAAAAATATTTTAAGACAGTTTCGAATAGAACCAATGTAGAAATAAAGATTGTAAGACATTTTAAAAATTGTTGTGAAAAGTATTAACTTTCCACGATGATGAATTCAAAAAAGATTTTCGAATTGTCATGAAATGTCCTAAAAAACAGAAGAGAAAAATACTTTTTCTAGTAGTGAATAGGAGAAAAACAAAAAAATGAGTCCAACATAAATTTCAATTATTCCTACCAATTTATAAGCATACCAAATTAGGGAAGGAAACATATTTAATCTTTTCCATCTCTCCTTTTCCTTTCTCCCCTTTTCACCACTTCTAAACATAATCTAATGAGGGTCACACCCAGCTGCAAAATCATCTAATTTTTAGCACTACAGCAGCAGCCCAACATGAAAACGGTTTGTAAATCGACAAGTAAGGGTATCAAAATGAGGGGACTAGATAGACTGCCCAATCAGCTTGGATTGGGGTGAGCAAATTTAGGCCTAAACTTAGGACATTTCTTCTTGCACCCTCAAAATTCAAGCAACACCTACGTTACTCGTCAAAATTCTTTTTGAGTTTCATAGGGTCTAAGACGTTACAATAATTTGATCCAGTTCAACCCAACCTCAACTCTTACTAGTCTAAAGTTTGATGACCTGTGATGGGCCAAGTCACCCCTCTCTATAATATTTGTTGATAAAATCATGTGATATTTTATGTCGATAGAATTTTGTTTTTAATTTGTATAACTCGTTTAATTATTGTTATAATTGATACACTATATTTTATTTCTAGTACTATGCACTGTTATTTTTGAAGTACAAATGACAACCTATATAGTATTATTTTTCGTGGATAGTTATTAAGCAAATTTTATAAACTTGTTATAAAAGTTAATTTATTTTAATAGTTTACAAATTTTTAAAAATTAAATGAATAGTTCATGAGCCAGCTCATTAATTTGGCTTACAGTTTGTCAATGACTGTACTGGATTAGCAAAATTTTAGCTTGTCACTAAATTGGATTGACATAACCTGACTTGCACAAAAACGTGTTGACCCGTGATGGACTAGCTCAAATGGGTCAGTCCAAACTGAATTTACAGCTCTATATAATTTAATGTAGCGACACGACACTCTAGGGGATGATGCTTAATTTAGAACCAGACTCTTATATTACCTTTTTGTACATATAAAATATTTTTTTTTATTTTTTTTCTTTCCAAATCATTGAATTTAATATATATATATATATATATATATTATATATATATAAATAAAAAGAGATATCAACTTACTCCAATAATAACTTTAATATTCTAACAATTAATTTTCTTTAAATCTAATGATTACAATCAATTATTTATTATAATAATTAGATTTTAAGAAAATAAATATAGTAAAAAAAAATACTCTTATTCTTGGTGTAAGTTGATATATATATATATATATATATATATAAATCATTTAATAATTTTTAATAGTTTATATCTTTTTATTTTCATTTCAAAATTGAATTGAATAATTTTTTCAAAAGAAATTATCAATAGTTAATATATAAGCTTATATTATAATTTAAATTATTCATTATAAATCTAAACATATTTATTTATTATGAATATTGATTATGGTTAGTTTTCTTAAATCTTGGTCAAAGTGGTCCTAAGTTTAGTTTGAGTCTACCATAAACACATCAAGTAATGTAGTTTTCATCATTGAATAACAATGACCCAAATTGTATTTCAAAATTTATAATCGACCTACGGATCTACAGACAAAACTCACGCTATAAAAATTAAAAGAGTTCTCTTGTACAGCATATGTAAGAATAAGCATAAAGATAATTTGCATTCAAGGGAAGTAGTATCTTATTTCACAATATATATATATATATATATATATATATATATATATATATATATATATATATAAGCCCTAACAAGAGCTATTTATTACATAGTATTATTAAAGTCGGTAATCAAAGGCAAATCTTATAAGAGAATTAAATGAAAGATAGAAACTCAATTCTGCTAATCAATCATGACTTTTAGTCTTCTTCATATGTAGATGAGTGCATTTACCGATTAATCCAAATGTGAGGGAAGCCCTAACCGGGTAACATTAACATAATCCTGGGGACAGTGAGCTGGTAATCCAGCAAGCAGTACTAAGCCCACAAGCCTAATAAATCTTAGAAGCCATCCTTCTTGATACTCAGGTCCATATTTGCGCACAATAGTGAAACTCCTTACAAGCTCCCAGAAAGCATTCACCTTCTTCGGTATCAAAGCTTTCCACGAGAAGTAGTTCTTATTCGGCTCCTCTGTCACTTTCTACAATAATTTCGTACATCAAAGAAGTTATTTTTGTACTCATCAACTATTAACTTGAATTAATTAATTTAATACAAATTAAAGATAAAAGGGATGAATACATGTTCTTTAACGCACTCCTTTAATTACATTCTTTCTAATTGATTTAAATTTATTAAAAATAATAAAATTATTCAATATATATAACATGAAATTCATAAAATTTATCATTTTAAATAAATTTTAATCAACAAAAATATGTGTATTAAAAAAGAGTGCATTAGAAAGTATGTTTTTAATATTTTTCTAATATAAATGATCTGTTATATACTTAATGATAATGATCAAGAACAAGAGAAAAATAGAAAGTTGTTTACAATCACGTATAAACGTACCTTGCCTCTATAGAACCTGTCATAATAAAGACATGTTCCAAAATGCTCAAATTTCATGATAGCGTCATCGAAGGGCAACCTTGGAACAATATCATTGCAGTAAACAAACCTGAAATACTTAATGCCATAATATTTCAAATTTTTTTCCATGTAATTGGCAAAATTTTCATCTCCAACCCTAGGTTGTCCAAATGTGTACACCCCTTCAAGTCTTTCCAAAAGAAGTGTCTCATCATGCATCATTAGCAGTGCGGGAAAGAGAATTGCAAGAGCTCCACCAAGACTATGACCCGTCAAAATAAACTTTGCTCTATCATTTCCATTCAGATGCTTCCTTAGTAAATTCCTTATGGAGTAATAGGCACGTGGAGGGTTCTCATTGGTTTCCTTAGGCCATCTCAACACTTCTTTATTGAAGTCTAACAGTAACCCTAGTGCTTTCATGAAGCCAGCATGGGTTCTTCCTACACCAGGAATCTCAAACCATGAGATGTCTACATCGGTGGACCATGCATCTGCATCAAAGGGTTCGGTTCCTCTGAAAGCCACAACATAGGTATCTTGGTCTTCACTTTTGTCTAGCATAATGAAAGCCTGAGTTGTAGCTTTTTCTTGTTGATCTGAAAATTTTCAAAACCACCAACCAATAATTAGTGGGTGCTTGGCAACACGTTTAGCACGATTGATTTCACCTTTTGGATGCAATTTTATTCGTTCCAGATTAATTTTCAGAAATTAATAATTATAATAACTTTCATGTCTCAAATATGATTCCTTTATCCTCAGTGAATTTTCAAACACGCACAAAAACATGTTTGTTATTTCAGAAAGTCATGTTGAGTGAAAATCAACGTGTTACCAAACACACGTACTATATATTAATCTTTTTGATGTTTTGATCAATTAAAAGGATGCACACAATTTTCATTTTTAGGGATTAGTTAAAGAAAATGTCTTTATGTTTTTACTTTAAATACAAAAATATTATATTATTGTCATTTAAAAAAAAAAGTATAAAAATAATGTTTTCTTTTTTTTTTTCTGTTTTTACTTTTATTGTACAAATTTTTTAAAATAAAAGACAAAATTAATATACAAAATATATGACAGTGTAATTAAAAAAAATAGAAATGAAAAAAGTGATTTTTCTCAAACTAAAGTGCTTCTTTAATTTCTTACCATTCCAGTAGTCACGACATTCAATAAGCTCCATCTACATGAGAGCAAAAATATTGCATGAGGGAAAAATAGAGATACTCCAATGCAAAATAATAGCTTAACATCTTTCTAATATTAAAAAAATACAAAAAAAGTATCAATACCTAGAAACTGGGAAAAGATTTGTTACTTACCAGGCATTCTAAACATTAATATCGTTATATAGGTTCTACTTCGGTTAAAACCTTGTAAGAGATTATTAGCTTCTTCTAATGATCCTTTGAAAAGAAACTAATTAATTAATGAGTGAGAACGAGATTAGGCCCTGTTTAAATTGGTAGAAAAGGATGGTATAGAAAGAAATGAAATACAGTTATAACCCATTTTTGGATTGGTAAAATGAGCGAGAATGAATTATATAATAGAAATAATTAATGAAATCTCTCTTATTTTGTGTTTATCTTCATTATCCCCCTATAATTGGAAAGAAATGAGATGGAAATTCATAATATATTCAAACAACAAAACAAAAGTTTTATTTTATTATATTCTATTTCACTTCATTTAATTTTAATTCATATATTTTATTTTGTTTCACCTTTTTCGGCATTGAAACATAACCTGAAAGGTTTATTATAGAAGAAATTTAAAATGTTATATATTCTAATTAAAATATATTTTTCATTCTTATAAATATGAAAATATTTGAAATTTATCCTTGTAAAATTTTCAATATATTTTATGTTTTCACAAAATTGAAATATATTATTCTTTGAACCAAACAGCAAGTTTAGATAAATCTAATGATGATTTTTTACATTAGTTATGGTATAATCAATGTAATAACATTTTTTTTATATTGATTATACATATTAATGATGTAAAATGTGATGTTTTTTTATATCATGTAACTGATATAAAAAAGCATATACATAGGTTTGAATATTCGAATCCTAATTCAAGAAAAAAAATAACATATTTTAATTTTTTGAAGACGAAAAAATATTAAAAATTATGTAAAGACAAATTTTAAATATTTTCAAAATATAAGTATGAAAAACATATTTTTAACTATAATCTATGTATATACCGTCCAGCGATCTACGACAACAGCATGAACGTAAGCTTGATTCTCGTACGATAATTTAGAAGCCATCATAGACAAAGCAGCATTGTACTTGGTTGGGTCGTCACGCTTGAAGCTATTGTCTAACAATTCCAGTCGATTGTCCAAATGACCAATTATAGACTTATAATATTCAGAATTTTTATCCAGTATCTGCTTACCTGTTGTAATAATTAACAATTTAAGAAATTATAATTAAAAAATGAAATGAATCAAACATGTAAATTGTAATATCTATGTTTAATATATAGCTTCACGGCAACTCATGATCAGTGACATAATTATTTCTAACACATTGGTATATATTGGTAAGGCATATTATCACTAGATTGAGTAGAAAAATGTTATTTGTACATTAAATTGTATAATTATGAGAAAGAAAGAGGGGAAAAAGAGAGAAATTTAAGATATAATAATGATATAATAAAAATTGTTCTTAATAGTTTAACAATCAACATGAATACCAAATACAAATAATGTTTATGAATCATTGAAATTATTACATGTTTATCACATCTCTTATCCATATCAGTTTGCACGAGTAGTTACACAGGTGTAAAAAGATAAATTTTATTAGATATTATAAGGTTTATTGTGCGGTAAAAGAAGAAGGAAGAGATGGACCGGAGGTTCCACTAACAAAAAAATTAATAATAAACAAAATATTTCTCGATTAAAAAAAAAAACATAAACTTCAGCAAACAAGAAAGAAGATAACAAACCTCGGATACAGTTAAATACAATAATGAAGAAATTTTTGTTGGAGGAAGCTTGTGGGTTCAAAAGTGACTCGAAAATATCTCCAAGACAATTTAATTTACGAGCACACAAGTTCAGAACCTTTTGTACTAAGAGCGATACAAATATAATCCACGTATGGTAGAACCTTGGCTCGGTAATGGGATCAAGGCAGTGCACAAAGTCTGTTTTATTTAAGTCTCTTCCAAACAAGACCATAAAGAGTTGAAAGAAACCCTTCTCTTCGGGTTTCAAGAGCATACAATTGGAAGAGGAAAAAGAGTTTTCGTTAATATGACTCATGACTAACAAGAAAATAATTGGGTTGGGAGGAAGAAAATAGGATTTTCAATTCCAATGCCTTTGCTTGTCTCAAGACTTGAACGTACCCCACGTTTATATAGAGTCACCAATGCCAACAAAAACGAGCATACATGGGACGAAGAGTAACAAACATTATTGAATCCTAAGAAGAAAGGAACAAACAAGTGAATAAATAAAAACAAGGATAAAGAGAGTTGACGTCAGTTGAATAGTAATGCATGTGTGCTTATATAATAATTTGAGTATGAAACGATTGATTTATGAATATCTAAGAAACTAGACTTGAAGGTAATTTTATTTTAATCTAGTTGATACATATAACTTGCGACAATATTTTTATTAAATATTGTTAGTTTGTTCCACGAGTGGAAAGGGAAGTCAAGACCTATTAATTAAGCACATACGGTATTGAACTCCATCAGAAACTTTTGTGTATGGAAAAAATGAGTTATATATATTGGATAGGTTGAACATTCATCCAAAACAAGATTAATGGATGGGTTGAACATTTATCCAAAACAAGATTAATGGATAGGTTGGATAGTTTTCATATTGAGTGTGTCATGGATGGATTATATATTTTTAATAAGCCATAAAAAAATTGATGGGTTATTCTTAACCCATCTATTATAATTTGATTAAAATTTATTCAATCAATTAGTTTAACACATTTTTTTTTTTTGGAAATTCGTTTAACACCTCTAATCATCACATCAACTAACTTATTTCACATTTTATCCTTTTGTTTTTTACTCTCTTTTTATTATAAAAAAGATAAACAAATACAATTTTTTTTAAAAAAATGTTGGGAGAGGTTCCCACTTTAGCCTTTTGACGATATTTAAATATATTAGTCTCTTATCAAATGAAATGATACTTTAAAAAATTATAAATAGCATTAACATTTTTTTTTACTTATTTTAAATAAAAGTAGTATATACTTTTTGAGCTCACAATAAATATTCTTATTGATAATTTATATATTAATCTCTTTTATTACTTATCTTTATCAAATTTTAGTAACTTTTTAGAGTCTAGCTTGTATGATATTAGACAATACATGTGTTACACGACCACTTTTCTCAATAGTGGCCGGTTAAGTAGATTCTTGTAACTTGGAGAGGGAAAGCACAGATTAAATACCTATTTTTTGAGTGTAAGTTTTATGCCAACGTTCGGATTGAGTGTCGCGTGAGACTACCTTCTTGAAACAATAAAGAAAAATAATGATCTTTAAGATATCGTTTTTACATAAGCCAAAATATCATTGATAAATAAAATAAGTAACTAAAAGCACACAAATGTCTTTAACTACATTACAAAACAGAACAAAAAAAATAATTCAACAAATTAAATAATTTTTTAAAATATATTTGATAACATTTTTTAAAATCTTAATTACTTTTTAAAAAATTAAAAGCTTTAATATTTCTTTTCAACCTATTTTTGTATATTATGACTATATTTAATATACAAGTTTTTTTTTAATAGTTTCTATTATTTTTTGAAATGTTATTTTAAGTAACATTTTTTTTAATTTTTTTATATTTTATTTTCTTCTTATTCTTAAATTTTTATTAAATTTTCTTATATCCATTTTAAATAAAACAAGGTTTATTTTTGTTTTTTTGCACCCATTCACACGTCCGAAGTATCAATGTTCTTACACATCACTCTATTTTTTTCTCCAATATTCTTCGTCACTCTCCTTTTTTTTTCTGAAGGTAATGCTATTTTTAATTTTTTATCAAATAGTTTTTATTTTTCTTGTATGGCTGTTAAAACTTAGAAGAGAGAACAGGAATAAAACACTAAAATGAGGAAAATAGCTCTTTTACTGCTGCTATATATTTTTGTACCAATCAGATGCTCATTATATAGAGCTAATTCCAAACAGAAAATAACATAACAATATGGAAAAGTGCACCCACTAACTCCTAGATAAAAGTAACGTGCATAACAAACCAAAAACAAACTAAAAGCTGATAACAAGCTCCTACATTCTAGGAAACTAAAAAACTGACTCAATATATACTTAGTCAAAGAAAGAAATAAACATGACTCAACACATGAAATTGATATCACACATGCCAACATCAAATTTTATTTTGTCTCACAACATTTCCTGCGTTTTATCTTTCTCAATCTCAATGAAATTAATTGTTTATCGTGTTCTTTTCCTATTGGTGCAGTGGGTATATTTTCTTAATTTATTATTTCAATATTATACTTCATCAAATTGATAATGGTCAACATTACATTTATTTTATGTTTTGAATAATTTTATATTACACTAATTAACCTAATATAAATATAATATTTATTTTCGCGTATATATGTTTACTTTATTTTAAATTTTATTTAAAATATTTTAAAAAGGCATAATATAGAATTAATAATATAAATTACAAATAAAAATATAAAAATTGAAACTAAAAATTTAATTAAAATAATTGATCTATAAATAAAAATTACAAGAGTTTAAAGTTAATCAAAAAATAAAATTATAAAACCTCAAAATATATTTTTATCCATAGAATAAAATTTAAATATATATAAAAATATCATATAAATTATGTCAATTTTATATTTTGCAGTTACTTTGACAAATAGTTTTAGTCTATGTTCTACAAATCATTTTAACTAGTTTTAAGCTTTTTTTACTATGTAAAAAAACTTGTTTGATAAGCAATTTTTTTAGTAACTTCTAGTATTTTTTGAAATATTAGTTGCAGTAGTATTATTTAAAACACTATCTTCTAGTTTATATTTTTTATACTTTATTACCTTTTAATCTTAAAATAATTATTAGATTTTCTTCCTATGAATTTGATGGTGATGCACTGATATTGTAAAATGATTTTATATTATCATCTAATCACAAAACATCATTGGTATGAATTTTTAAGAATTTTTTTTATAAAAATTCTACAAACTTACATACATGATAATTTATTAATTTATTATTGAATAACAGTATAAAACTATTTTACAGTAGTGCAAAATATAAAATTGACATAATTTATATGATA